>JAOCNB020127185.1:16616-38379 GCA_026546465.2 Palythoa caribaeorum | reverse complement strand
GTCATATATTCCCATAATTTTCTCTTCGTACTCGTTTTATTATAGGTCGGTATGCGCGTGGATAATTTGTCTAAAATTTCCAGTTGTCTACTGGTGCGTCTCGTCAGTTCTTTTGGATCTTCCGATAGGTGTTTTGTTCCGAGTTCCGATTCCCGTCTCAATTTGTTCCAATCGTCTATGAGTTTCTTGCAGGATTTGTCCTTTTTATTTAAACCTCGCGTTACGTGAGAAAATATCTCGCCCATCTGATCGCACGATGTGTTCAACATTCGATTTGTTTCCTTCGCCTCCGCCTTCGATTTTTGGAGCTCGGAACAAATGTCTTTCATGAACTCTAAGATATCGCCGGCCGGCATCTCTTTGATATCTTTACCGAATTCCTCCAAAACATCTTCGGGTGGGGTTTCGACCGTTTCCAAACTCTCCTCCGCGTCGAGCGCCGCATCCATCGATGGTGCCGGTGCATTGTCGCCACCTTCCGAATTCATGTCGATTTTTCTCTTGGACGCTCTTATTATTTCCTCGTTACCTAACTTTAATGCATTTAACATTTTCATCTTTTGTAATTTTCCTTTTCTATAACATTTACCGTATTGCGCGAAGCCAAACTTGAGATGCATCGCGATCATCAGATCGAATAAATTATCGGGATACTCCGCGACGGTTCCCGGACGCGCGCCTACGCTCACCAGCGAGACTTCGATTGCCTTTTTCTCCTTTCCCGTCGTAGCTAGACTTACTTCGCCAAACGAAGCGAGAAGGCTGGTTCGTTTTCCGATATCGGGAAATGCCGTTTTATCGATTTCCAATACGGCACAGATCCCGTAGTTTTCGTGATCTAAATGTCTGTGCCAAGATAAAACGACTTTTCCGCACGGTGCCCCGGCATGCTCTACGAGTACGTCCTTTCCGGCTAAGCATAAGGAATTGTACTGTTCGCGCGTCAGTTGCAATCGCGGATCTTCGTTGTTTTTCGTGTCCGCTACCTGACATAACACGTAAAAACATTCCCCCTCCTTCGCATTGTATCGCTGTATTAATGCATTCAGTTCTGTTTTGAGTCTATCGTTTTCGTCCGGAAAACATAAACAACAAACCTCCGACACGGACATTGGATTTTTTTTTATTGTTTTGCCGTAATCTTTCTAATATGTACTTCGCAATATTTTGTTGTCGTTACGTTTTTACAACCGACGAAATGACAGAGGGTTACAGAGGGTCTATCTATGGTTTCGAGGGAGAATAGATTCCCTTCCCCGTCTAGCAGGTTAAAATCTACGAGATTGGTCTTATCGCAATTGAAACAAAAACGGCGAGTTTCGTAAAAACGCACGTAAATCGTTCGTTTCTTGGGCCTGTGTTTGAGATCGATCAGGTCCAGCAAACGTCCGCAATCCATGCAAAAAGTCTGGCCTTCGATCTCCCTCGGGTCGATGTCGCCCCTCGTTCCTTCGAATATCGTGTACGTCTCTTGCCGCATGATATATTTCGATACGGATTTTTGAAAGAGAGTGAACAAGACCGGAAATTGTTTGTCGAAACGATTGAATATCTTTTCCAGATCGCCTCCTCTTTCCGTCCTGTGTTTTTCTACGTCCAGCACGATACTTTGAAACTTGCGAAGCGAAGCGTGGGAGAGTTCGTAATACGCATCCGTCAAGAAAAGGGGGGCGAACGGACTTATGCAATTAAACCGAAATAGATTTCCCAAAACGTTCAGGTCGCTCTGTGCGATCGAGCGTTCTTTAAATTTCGACAGCGTTTTTGACACGGTAGAGATGTAAATGCGCCAGGGTTTTGCGCGCAGCTTCACGTGCGAAAGGTGGGCCAGATTGTTGAAATTGAGGGTGGTGTCGCAGAGATGTTCTATCGACGGTTTAAAGTCCGTTTCCGAAGTGGGAACGGTATAATCGTTTGCGAATTCCCCGTAATTTTTTAAAACGAACCATCCCATCGCCACCGTAACGGCGTATCTAAAATACTCCGGTATGGTGGTGGCGCGTTCCATGAACGTGTCGTAATCCGCGATCGAGCAAACCGGACTCATTTCCCGGTAGTGCGCCGAGGTGAAAGATTCTCTAGTCACGTTCTTGAGGGAATCGACGCCCATTCTGGTCTTTCGCACCGCCGACGAAATGAGCACGTACGTGGGATCCTCGCTCGGGGGAAATCGTCTTTTTTCTTCGTCCGTCAATAGATTGCGTAAAACGATGTCGTTAAAAATCGATCTCAACATCTCGCTGCAATACGCAAGGGAAGAGCTTGTCGAGTGGAAGTGCGATGCACCGAAAGTGGTAGCGATATATGAAGAGGCCGAATGCGGCGTAACATGCCGTAAAAAGTAAACTTAGACAGAACAGCAAACGACGAAACGCCACGAAACGAGACCCACTCCGTTTTTGTTTCGTCTTGTCGCGGAACGCTCTCTCGTCTCCCTCCTCCTTCGCTCTGTCGTGGGTCCTCTTCTTCAATCTCAAAAAGATTCGAGGCCCGTTTTCGCCTTTGGTTTTGAGTATTCTAAGTACGTCGAAAACGTACTCGTCGTAAGTGCACAGTATCTTATTTACCGTCTCGGTGAGATCGTAATTGTGGTCGCGGGTTCGTTCCTTTTTAAAAAAATGCAAGTATCCGCTTTCGTCGCATTTTTCGTTCGAGACTCGGATTTTTTGGCCGTCCGTCGTTGCGCGCAACATGAAAACGACGTTCGCTCTTTTTTTTTCTCGGTTGAATTCGGATTTCGCTATCACCGTTCTCCCTTCCGAGCTCACGAGAAATACGTTACGTTTATCGTTGCCGAATAGCTCGTCGCGCGCGATCGTTCTGTTTATCGGATCGGTATCGTAGCGTTCCACCGCCATGTTGCCGATGGGATATCTGTGAACTCTTTTCTCGTTTTCGAACCGGAACGCCGTCATTCCATCCATTGTCCGAACGGCACGATCGGTAAGTGTACTAATATTTCGTCCTTCCTCGAATAAACATTTTCCATTTCTTCCGAAGAGGACCAGATGTCGACCGTTTCGTGCTCCAGATCGAGCCAGTCTTCGCAATCGGACATTTCGGCGACCGATCTGTAAAATTCGATTATTTTGTCCCACGTGCACGGTTCGTTTCCGACGCAGAGACAGGGAACCAGCGGATCGAACAGCTCTTTCATGCGTCGAGGCGCGTTTTCTTTGGAATTCTTTTTCAGGTATCTGAAGACGCTTTCCAAAACGTCGATGGAATCTTTGACCGTGGCGATATCGTTTTTCGGGTCGGCGCGATGCTTCTTCGCGAAATTTAATTCGGCTTCCGTTAGACGCGACGAAGAGAGATCGAAATGTCCGAAAGTCGGCAGCGGCATCATGTAGACTAGATTGCATTCTTCGCTTCCGTTTAATCGGGGTCGGAAGATCACCGCCGAAAATATCCATTCGAGCGGACTTTCGGCGCTGATCGTCGAGGAACCGTGCGGGGTCGGCGTGGTCCACGGCGTATTTTTCAGAAATCTATTTCCCTCGTAAGTATTCCAAAACCTTCTCGGCCGTAAGCGTATCGTTTTTCCACCGCGCCGCGATTCCTTCGTCTGCAGCCATATTTTGGAATAGAAAACCAGAGCTTGCAAAATTTTCGAAACGAAGAGTTTTTCGAACCGTTTGGCAAATGAGGCATCTTTGAACGACGCGGATGCTAGAATGCGCCTCGTATCGGGCACGATGGCTTCCTCCATATCGGATAGTTCGATCTTCGCTCCGGGTAATTCCGTCTCGTCCATTTTAACCAAACGGGAAACGTTATTTTCCACTCCGGATTGGCGAGAATCCAAATGCAAGAACCAGACGTCGTTTTTACGGCAGACGATTTTCCACTCGATGCCGAAGAGAATGCACACGTCTTCCGCTTTGCTCGCCGACTGAACGCGTCTGTTCCGAAACAAGACCTCCGAGGGAATTATTCCGAACAGCATCAACAGGCTTTTGACGTTCACGTCGTCCGAATTCAAGAAAAAGTCTCTTTCGACGATGCTGCCGTGTCTTTTCTCGGTGAGATACAGGACCGGGCGTCCCTCTCCGTCGCGTCCGCTGGCAAAATTTAGGATTTTTTTGCGAATCACCTCGTTACAATGTTTACATTTTTTGACTAAATGTTTTGCGTCGTAATCGAGAAAACGACTATACGCGTCCTCGGATAACGCGCGATACAACGGGAACGCAGAAGAAGAGCGAATCGACATATTGAAACGGTTACCGCGGCACGATCGGAGAAACGAAAACAAAAAACCGAGATCGAAATGAACCGTCCGTATAGAAATAAAATCCTCGTATGCTACGCGTGTTCGTCTTTTGACGTAAATATCAAGTACAACAAACGCACGATCTACGCGAGCTCGTTTCTCGGTGTGCTGACCTTTTCGGTCTTGTGTTACGCGCAATTTTACGAACACGATCTCTTCGTCAAGTTCGCCGCTTGCAATCCCGCCGAATTTCGAGAAAGTTTTTACATCGACGAGTGCGCCGTGCGCGCTCCCATAACGGATGACCCGAGGTATTTCTCGCTCGTCTTCGTCGCAATCTGTCTGTTATTATTGGCGATGGGGTTGGAAACCGCGTTCGTCCTGCGAGGCGCCACAAAGAGGCACCGACGATTCGTGTCTCACGTCGCCTACGAATGGAATTTCGAACGAGAAAGAGTACATAAGCTGATCGAGTTTCTCGGCATACGGGAAAGGGACATCGCGAAAAACGTAAATCTGCACGCACGTTTAAACGATCATAGACTGAAATCGGCCAACGGTCTCCTCTTTGCCAACCTGTATCTGGCATTGATATTTCGAAATAGAAAGGAATTTTTGAGCCTATCGCTCGCGGTGTTGGCGTTGACCGTAGTGCCTCCTACCGCACTATTCGACGATGCGCTCGTCAAGATATTCGGCGTGTTATGTTTCGCCATGGGAAACGTTTGGCCTATTCAAGCGTTTTTCCTCCTCTCCTTCCTTTCGCTGCAAGATTCCAATTGGATAATCTTACCGATTTATCTCGCTTTAATTTTGTTAAAGATTCCGATATTTATGCTGATCGATCGCTTTCTACTGGGCACATCTCGGCTGCAATTGTACCGAACTCTGGTCGCAAATTTATCCGAGGTCAAATCTAAAGAATTGATAAAATGTCTGGAAGGAATACCCCCGACCCGGCCGACAAAAAAAGACGCAAACGTCGAAAGAGATGCAAGGAATTAAAATTACGAGACGGATCTAGATTAGTGCTTCAAAAACTCACCTTTTCGCCGACGGTGGTGCGAAACGTGGAAGAAAAATCTTCGTCCAGATCTCATCGGATGAGGACCAATTTTCACGTCGCCATGAAGAACGTCATCGAAGGATTCAAGGAAAAGTACGACAAAGAAGATCGCACCCGCGAGATTGCCGAGATATCGACGAAACAGCTGAACAAGGACTCGCAGCGCCTCGTCGTGCAGACTTGCTCCGCGGTTGCCTTGTCGTGGGCGCGGGAGATACTCGACATGACTCCCGAGCAATTGAACGATCGCATCCGCCAGAGATTGGAGGAAAACAAAAAAACCCTAACGGAGATAACGAGTAAAGAGGATTTCCTACGTGCGTTACTACAAGACAATGCCAAACCTTTTGAAATCGTTCCCTTTGCCCATCCTCCGCCGATCATCTGCTGCAAAGAATTCTTTCTTCGTAATCTCTCGACGTCGGAGCCTTGCAGAGAAGGACTGCGTCGGTGCGGTGGCATGTTATCGCCGAAGACGGAAGAATTCACGAGCTGCATCGGGGTCGGTCGTTACGGCTTGTCTGCACCACTCTTCGAAGAGGTTTCGTCGCGTTCTTCTGTGGTAGATGTAGCGGCATCAAAAAGCAATTACAAGAGTATACTCGAGAAACCTACGTGTTGTTTGTGTCGTGCGATAGAAACTACCACTTTTTATCATTATCTAAACATGACCTCCCGCGACTATCCCCAGATCATCTTTCTGACACTCTTCAATCGGATCTACCCGCAGATGAGACGGGAAATGTTGATAAAAATACCCATAGTTGTAAACTCTACTCAAGAGCACGTATTTCTCATCGAAAACACGCGTTTTTTCGAGACTCTGTCTATAAAAGAAGGTAGATTTGACGTGTCGGGATTGTTCGCGTGATATCAAAAAAGACAAAAAAAATGCCAAAAACGAGGAAGACGATAATGATTCTCTCGTCTTTCGAAAACCAGGCGTTGGTGTCGGTGCCGAAAAGCAAAAACACCCATCGGTTACCGAAACTACCCGGAAAGATACTGACGATGTGCTGCGACGGAAAATGGATCTATGCCGGAATCTGCCTTTACGAAAATAGGACGACGAACAATAGTGGATTTCAAGAAACGTTTTATCGACCGATTTCAGAAAAAAACATGCACGTAGTTAAAATACCCGTCGAGATTTCATCTTCGTGGCAAGAAACATCTCATAGTTTACCCGTCGGCTCTAAACTGTTTGCTTCGAACGGATTATTATACTATCAAAACGAAAGCGAAATCGGCCTACTGACATCTGCCGAAAAACATCGCGGTCACGCGATTGGCGATGACAGAGACCCCACAAAAAGAAAAACGTCATTCCGATATGAGCGAGACGTGGAGGTGATCGCCATACAACCTACTAATCAAGCTCTATTCGTGCTCACAAGGCGAAGGGAAGAGAGAGGAAAGAAATACCGTTTAGAAGAGATTTGTTTGAAACAGTTTATTAGAACGAGAACTCTAATGGAATTTTATAGCTCCTACCTTGATGCATTGTATCCAAATACGATGATTATCAAGTTAAATGTTTGTGGAGCCGATCCCTTCATTACTGTGGAAAATACGTTTTCGAACAATATGCTGGTATTAAATATTAAAACTTACAACAGCATTCTCGTGTCGAAGGGTAACGGTTTCATGCCAAACAAATGCAATTTTCTCGTACAATGTAAAGACGACTCGGGTAAGTGTAGAGAGATCGGGTACAACTTTGAACAAAACATATTTTTCATTAAAAACAAAAACTCTAGAAACTTGCTAAATTTTCCGGGAGAAAAACACGCAACGTTTGTTCACGTAGAAAATCATTTATTCAAAAAATAAAAACTATCTTTACAAAAGTTTGACCGTGTCTTTTATGCCTCGTCGTATTTCTTTTTCTCTCTTCTTAATTCTATCTTGTATGAATGCTGATATCGCCCCCCTCTCCCCTTCGCTTGGGTTCTCATCTATTTTGTTGTCGGTCATGATCTGTCTGATCTTCTCGATGTTGGCGAAATAACGACAGACAAACGCTCTCAGCTCAGAGCAAGCTTCTTGAAATAAAGTTCCGTTCCATTCCAACAAGATTCGATCTATCGATCCGTCTGGATAATTTGATATCAAAAACATCATTTTCGCGTCGTAGAGAAACATGTAAAACATGACCTGTAATAAGTTATCTTTCGAAGTAGGCCATCGTTTGTTCGAGGCTCTATTTTTAATTTCCCCGTAGCACACCGGCGGTAAAAACTGGTCTTCCGCACCTTGCACGTCGTAACGTACGTCTGTTTTCCCCACTATGAAAACTTTGTTATTCTTTCCGTTTTCGTCGGGAGGTAGCAACGGTAGTTCGCGGTTTACCTTTTCCGAACACCTGGTCACTTTTAAAGTGAAAGGCGGGTTGCTCGTCTTCTTGTTTTCGGCCAGAGAAGTCGACAGTTTCTCGATGATTCCATTTTCCATTCTGGTGCCCCTCGACATGTAGATTTCTCTTCTCAGGGCATTCTGGGTGACGTCATCAAAATTATTTATCTTAAAACATTTATTCATCACCTCCGATATGGATATATCGCAGACGGGGCTACACGTGAGCTCGAGTAGATCTTGGACAAAGTTTTTGTCGCGCAGCTCTTTCAATATGAGATTCTGGGCTTTCATTTCGTCGAAACAAGTATCGGCAAATTTACACAGGGTTTTAAACTCGTCCGAGTCTTTTCTATGAATGAAATGATTTAGAAACGGGTCTTTCGTGGGAAATCCCATACTTAAGCACGATAGATAGATTATCTCGGAAAGGTGATTTCTTCTCGCCACCTGAAAAAAGAGTTCTTCGAATGATTTCTTCTGGAAAGACGTCATTCCGGATAAAACTGCGATCTGAGAAGATTCCAAAGTAACCTCCATCGCGAGAGTGTTATGATCGCATGTAACGAGATATTATAGAAGATGGTACATTTTATTGACTTTGCCAGAATGTTACGGAGAAATATTAAATTTTAGACATTCTGGAGTCAAGAGAATTCCTTGATCGTAACAAAATCTACGCGGTAAGCGTAAAATTCGATCTCCTCGAGACGTGTCCCTTTCGTTTTCCTTACGTGATGTACTTTTTTGGACTCTTATGACTTCTCTCTTCTTATCGTAGACGCTATCGTAGTTGTAAAGTTTTGTAAATTGAACCGAAGAGGAAAGATACTTCTCCAAATTTTCCACCGTCGGTACAAACAGATTTAGTACTTTCTGTAATTTCGGTTTGTAAATTTCCGGTAGAATGGCATTTATGTTCGCGATCGAGGGCGGTAAAGATCTATTTTTCAATCTAATGACACAGTCGCTTTTTAAATCGATACTAAAAAAGCATTCGAAAACAAATCTGGCCCGTCGAAATTCGACACGTTTGCCGTTCTTTCCATAGACGGTGATTTTACCATTTTGTAGTTTCTTTCTCGATTTGATATTGTAAACTGAACCCTGATGTGTCGCTCCGTAATTTTGATATTTGTGATGAGGAAATACCATCGTACCAGAAAAATCTATGTGCGTCTTATCTAATAAAGCTATACCAGCGGGAATGAGATTCGAAACGTGCTCGTCATAACTATCGTACGACATACCGATGCGTATGAATAAAATAAAGAAAGAAACAGATGACAACTAATCCCAATCACTCACTCCCCCTCCCTTCGCTTTTAAAATGTTAAAAATTAATAAAGTATAAATATAATGCAATTAAAATATAATCTAATTTATAAATAAAATTTTCTAAAGAATAAAAACATAAAAATTATAGTTTTCGTCGTTTCTTTTATTAAAATACATTTGATATTTAACACTCTCATATTATTTTTTCTTTGAGTTGTTTTTTTGGGAGGTAATCTATTCTTCATACTTTATTCCATCTAACACGATTAAGCGCAGTCGAGAAAAGTTTGTAACCATGTCATCGTGTTTATCACAGAAAGATTGTAGACTTTTAAGGATGTTTCCCATCATTGGTAGAGTGAGATACTTTTCGAGACTTGCGAGCAATTGCAAATCATCCGAACACCGACACCGATCTTTCAAGAGAAACCATAATATGAAAGTCAAAACGATATTTTTCGTTTCTTCTTCTCTGTTACTGTAATATTTTTTCGTCCGATACCTATCGAAGACGCTCTCGCAGAGTTGTTCGTTATTTCTGACGAACGATGTCCCGGTATAAAAGTCTAGGATCACGTGTTGTCGAAGAATGGCGAGTTTGTATGGAGCAATGTTAGGACCGTTTCTGTCTTCGATCGCGACGTTCTCGTTTTCTTTTGGTGATGGGCGGAAAGGCATTTCACATTCGAGCATCGCATCGACACGATTAAGAGCTCCTCCGTCGTCGTCATTTTCGTTCGTGTCTTCCATCTCGACAAGTTCCGGAAACGGTGGCGGAGTTGGCGGAAAGGTCGGCGACGGGGGTGGCGAATCGCACGAATGGTTTGACGAGATCAGCATTCTCAGCTCTTCGTCGTCCAGCATGGGAGACGGTGGCGGCAGCGGAAGGAACGGCGATTCGTTCCGAGATCGATCTCCCGACAAAGACTCGCCAATCACCTCTCGAAATGCGTCGTTCTCGGTCGCGGGCGATACATTTCCGCGGTTTTCCATATTTAAGTTTGAACTGTTTACTGTACGAGTACCGCTAAAAAGTGAACACTAAAATTTTCGGATCCTTCCTTTTTTACGCGCAATGTCTACTCGTCGAGTATTGGGTCCACGTAAATATGCACGTGCAAAAAACGAACCCGGAGACCAGAGCGAGAAGAACGTCGATTCGTCCGATTCCGATAAACAAAGCACGAAAAAGAAACCCTCGAAATCTCTCCTGCGTCGACGTAGTAGAGGCGGCGATGCGGAAGAGGTTTTCGTCGTCGAATCGTTCGATCGCGATAAAATTCCGAAACAGAATAAAAAAAAGACGTCGCTAAATTCTCCCGTACGTCGGAATAGTATCGGCGATATGGACTGCGACGACGGTGACTATTCGATAATCACCAGAGAAAACGATCTCGTATCGAAGTCGAAGGATTCTTTCGAACGTGAAGTGAAGAACTTACTCGACGAGTTCTCCGGTATTTCTCGCGTTTGTCTTTCCGATTCGAAAGTGAAGGAAGTCTATACCGGTTCTCATAAATTTCGATCCGATTTGCCACCGTCGACATACGAAGAAAAATTGAACTTCGAAGAAGTCACGGGAAATATTCCCCTCGTATTGATCACGCTGCGTAATTTGGCGTGGGTCGTCGAAAGAATTCAAAGGTTTCGCGATCTCGATTTTTGCGGTAAATGGATGACTTTGACGCCAGGATCGTTACTCGACCCCGATTTTGCTTTAAATCAGATTCGTCGATTACGCGAACATGCCGAGACTTTGATGAAATTGGTCCCCAGGACCGAACGTTTCGATTCCTCTCGAGAAGCTTCATTCTGTAAAATGTCGAAACGCGACGTAGATTTCGATGCGGTCGAAAACAGAAAAGCAGGAGAGCAAACGCATGAAATCATAGAATCGGTACAACGCCAAATGGCAAAATTCGTAATCGCCACATCTGCGCTGGATTCCCCGATGGAAAGATTGATGGATCAACCGAGAGAATTAAGAACGCTGGAGCCGGACATGAAAGATAGAGTCTTTATGCTTATGGAACACCTTTCCGAGGTCATTTATAGGTTTTACCTCGATTATTTTGACTGCGACCGCGACGGTTGTGGCCAAAAGCAAAAGACGGTTTTAGAATGAGAAATAAGGAGACGCCGCGATAAATTCAAATCAATCGTTTTTCGATTCAAAATTGTTTTATTATAATTTCGAACATCTAATTCAAAACGAAAGTTTCGTTACATTCGGTTACGCTTCGTTTACTTTGGAATTTTATTCTTCGCCGCTTCAAATATGTCACGCGTAAACTTAGCGATATTCCACCGTTCTTTTCTGAATAGTTGATTTTCTAAGAAGGTTCGCGAAGCTCTCTCGTTCAAAAAGATCGTTCGCCGATTTTTTAAACTCGAGTACAGAATTAAATCCCTACGGGTCGACGATACAGGGTCGATCCATTTTTCCGAAATAAAAAAGAGGCGAATCGTGAACTTACGCGATTCGCGAAAAGCAAATCTACAAATCCCCTCGTTTAAAATGTTGGGTTCGTTCGTTACGATGTACAAGCATCGGATAAAAAGATTGATGTCGTTCGAATAAATCTCGCACTCGTTCAAAGATAAAATCACCTCCGTGAATACATCTTCTTCCAACGGACTGACGTATCCATTCCATAGGTTCAGACCGTATCCATTCGGAGTACGATAGAGAATTGCATCTTGTTTCGGGAAGCGGCTGACGTACTCTAGTTTTACCGTGGAAAATACCCCGTTCTTAAAAAAGGAGAAATTTCGACGAAAGTTAACGAGCACTAGTTTACAATCGCATTCGGTCTCTTTGGTGTTAACGTAATGCTTACACGTTAAAATCGGAGCCGCTTCCCAACCGAGAAAATTTTCTTCTTCCCTGATGATGAGATGTTTCCTAGATCGTTTTCCGTAATTCTTGGCGTTTTTAAGTTTTACGATGTTTTCGAAAATCTCCGTCAATTTACGATCGAAGAATCCGATATCGATATTGTCTCTCGTCCTGTGCGAAGATGTTTTGTGTTCATTTTCAATTAGGCCCGAACATTCCATATGAAGAAGCACTCGTTCTAATTCTCTCTTCCAGTAATCGACGGTGCCGGGTGGAGATTTAGTTTTCATGATCTTTTAACGTATCAAAAAATTGACGCAAATTTCCAAATTATTTCCTTATAAGAAAAAGTATTCTAAACCACGTATCGATATAACACTTTTTTAAATAAAATCTATTTATAAAATATTGATCGTTTAAAAACCAATAATAATAGCGAAGGGAAGGAAAAAGAGATAAGTTATCTTAAAATCATGTCAGTATCTTGAAATTATTTAAACGGAAGAAAGAATACAGACGTAAAGAAATTTTGATGTAATGAAGCCTTTCGCAAAAAAGATAAATTCAAATAAACATAACGCGATAAAACCCTTGGTAAAAAGGATTCGTGTTTCAAATAAACATCATTTACCCAGATGTCGACCATCGAAGAATATTTTCAAAGCCTGTATAATGAGGCAAAGCAAAGATGTTTTCGAATCGCTGGCTAACCCCTTCTCTCTCAGATTCTCTTCGATGTATAATGATAGAGAACTGGTAGTGGAACTGTACAAAACATGGCTGGACCATCTATTGAAGAAGAATGACGAAAATGATCAGTCGAAGGCTTTCGGTTTGCTCGTCGAAAAACTTCATTCCACTACTGTAGATATTGAATTAATATGTTGTTGCAAACCGAAATTGTGCCATGGCGACGTACTAAAAGAACGTTTAGTTTCTGCTGTTCAAGAGAAATTACGAATGGAAAAATATCCTATATCTCCGCGAGTTCCTTGTTTGTGCGATGAGATGAAAGCGGATTCTTGATATTGTCAATATTGAAACCGTATCGTTCTTTCGCTCCATTAAGAAAAATTAAAAGGTCGTTGATTTGATTGAAGGCTCCATTAGTGTCATGTTCTTTAAATATTTTCAACGTAACGATCTTTGTTAAACCATCCGGAGGAAATAATGTTTCGGAAAGACGCGTGTTAATGAACCTCTTTGATAATGCCTCGCAAAGTGCTTCCATTTTTTCTTGCTCGTGAAAGCGAAGCGTTATTTCACAATTCCAATACAGATTCGAAGGCAACTCTGTAAATGGCCTCCTCTCGAAGACTACACTAAAGGTTGCGGTATCCATTCCGTGTTTCGTTAGGATTAAAATGAAAGCGTTTCTCCTTTTTATTAAAAACAGCTCCCCCTACCAACAATATGTAACACGTAACGAGCACGTGGAGATGTCCTCTGATGATAATACAAATAAGAAACCAAAAATAAATCGTTATATTCGCCCTCCCTTCCCTTCGCTCAATATACATACGGATTTCCTTTGTATAAAGACTACCACGTTTTGGAAAGACGGAAATCTAGGCGGTTTCATGTCTGCCGTGCTATCAAATAGAATATTCATATAACGACGCCCGACACGTAGTGGGATGTATATATATATATATATCCGAATAGTTTATTGACATAAAATATAAAGAGAAATTACAACGGCCTTTTCGAAATCGTGACGATGAATGATACCGCCGTTTTAATCTTATGCGATAAGGCGATAGAGGAGATTAGACGCCCATCTGTCTCGAAAGTTTATTTTTCTAGTGAGATGTACATTCCAATTATCTGTCTCTGCATAGTTGCCGTCAGCTTATGTGCGATATTTATGTTTTTCAAGTACAAGCATCGATTCGTTGTTCCCGTATTCACGAGTGACAGCGTCTCGTACAAGAGAAACAAAAACGACCTACGCCAATCTACCTACCACGTATATTGTAATATCGACGACGTCGAAGATGGCAGTCGTGTAAAGTAAAAATTGTACGAAGGCGATTACCGATTCAAGAACTTTTACGTTTCTCATCAAGTATTGCATAACTATAAAATAGGTTAGACGTTGCAACTTCTTTAAATCGTTTTAAAGACTGTAAACATTCGATCATGGCCCCGTGTTTCTCCGCATGTCAAATTTTCTTTCCAGACGTTTGTTACAAAGTAGATGAGATCGATCTTTGTAACGCCGACGGACTTTTCGAAAGCGACAAGAGCCACTTTGGAAAACTCGATATCTCGCGCGAAGGTATCTCGAAAACGTTTGGGGGAGCCGAATCGTGTGCCGCGCTGTCTCGCAAGCTGGCGGAGGAACTGGAAAACGGGAGCCTCAGATTCCTATCGACTCTTTTCGTGCCGCTCGATCGCGACGTGTCGGTTCATTGTTTTGGACGATGCACGGAGAACGTGTGGGACTATTTTCTTTCCGACGAATGTTTCGAAAAATTCGACGAAAGAATACGTTTCGTAACCCTGTGCAAAGCCCTCGATGTCCCCGGATTAGAGACGTTCGAAAATGACGGACCGAAATGCGTGCCCTACTTTCAATGGACGTCGACCAAAGAAAATAAAATCATGCAGTGCGGTTTTAAGAAATTCATGGAAAAAGTGAACGAGAATAAAACGACACCTTTCGATGTTCTCAAATTGGTATATAGTCCCGACGCGTGGCCGTTTGGCGAAGAACGTGATCGATGGGTCAGAGGAGAAAACTTTAAACTGGGCGTCTTTTTAATTCCCACCTGTGACGACACCGAAAGAAGGATACGGATCTACAATTTTCGCAAATTTATTTGTCTGAAAGATCGCAGGACTAACGATTCGAACATAATTTCACTCAGATTTTTAAACGAAAGATGTAATGTCGGACGTGTAATTTTAAAATAAATTATCGGTCAATTGTTTAATGATACTCTCGTAATTGGTTTGATCTCGAACGAGCTTACGTCTCTTTGCTTCTTTAGATTGGGCCGTGGGTTGCAGGGCGTCGCGTACGGTCAGTACAAAAACATCTCGATTCTTTTGCAATGGAGAAAGAGACGCAATCGTACGATCCGAGTCCCTCCCCTCCACGGCACTAATTTTATCGTTTCTCAAAATCCCCATAGAGATGTGACGTACGTTGGAACACATCAAGACCAAAGAGTCTATATCTCGCTCGTATCGGTAATCGACGTTGTTCCAAGTAAACGTTTTCTCTTCGGGATCGGCATCGACTCCCTCTTTCCCCTCCCCTTCCCTTTCGCTTCGCGGGTGCTCATTTTCGTCTCGGTCTTCCGCGAACGACTTTTTCTCGGAGGACATCGGCGCACGTTCGTATCCGTCGATGCCGTTTAATATGAATAGGATATCGCCGATATCTTTCACCGTGAACTCTCCCGCGAGCATATCCAGCAGTTTGATCATTTCTCTTGCAACATTGTCGGTGCGGTTTTCGTTCGAACACATCGGGCAATCTCCCATCGTCACGTATTCGCCCTCGTAAAAGCAGCTTCCGTTCTCGGTCTTTTCGCGCGCGACGGAAACCGCTTCTCTGTCGTTTTCGTCATCCGTCGTTCTTAGTCTCCTCGTCGCTTTTAAAATTACTCGCTTGGTAGGATCTGGACCACTGTCTCGAGAACACGCGCCGCAGCAACTCCGGGAATTCTCTCCCTTTATATTTGCCATGAAGAAATAACACGAACGCCAGAGAAATCCAGACCAATCGAGTGTCCGGCGTCTCGCTTATCCCTCTTCTATTCTTGCGATTCTTATGTAAATCTAATAAACACGGTTCGAAAGAAAAACGAGACAACGTTTCGTCGCGCGGATTAAAAAAATAATCGTTTCTCTTTCTCAGCGGCAACGTGTACCCGCAGTAGCCCCTTATCTTGGCGATCGCGACGGATTGATCCCGCGACGCAACGATGGGAGAAAGGAGTCCTTCCACCACCCTGTCGTAATCGCGTTTGTAATTTGCAAGTAAAAATTGGTCGAAGACGTACACGCAACCGCGAAGTATCGAGTTTATGGGCGTGTGGAATATGGATTCCGTCAGGTCGCAAGAGACCGAGGTGCGTTTGATTCGGATGAAATCGAAAAGTTGGCCGGTATTTTTTCCTCTGGCTCTGCGTTCTGCCTCCAGATTGCAGATGCACATCAGAGCCTCTTTCCCATTTCCCAGCAATCGCGACAAGTCTCCGTATACCAGAGAAAACAGCGAAGAATAAGGAAAGCCCCGGAGCGAGGTCTCTCTGCGCACCGCCGTGGCATGCAGTACCGTTCCTTCGACGTGCGTCCCATCGAACAGTCCCCTGTCCTTGCCGAGAACGTAGCCCACTTCCAACAAACGATCGTCGCCGTCGTCTTCGACGATGCGCCCCACCGGACTTTCTTGAAACACGTCTAAAAGAAATGTGACGTTACACAATTCCGACGACGGGAACAGTGCCGAAATATTTTTCTTACAGTCGCCGTAAAATTCGTCGGGGTCGATTTCGAAGCAGAGAAAACAAACCGTGCAAAAATCGAAAGGAAAAAGTACGGAAAGCTTTGGCGAAGTCATGAAGCAGCCGACGTGTAAAATGAATTTTCTTCGAATATCTCGTATTTACGCGATGCCATTCGTTAATCTCGCAAATTAAGTTGAAAGAAAAAAAAATCCTTTATTTGGTCTTGGTCCTCACGTGTTTAGTTTTTAGTTTTTGTTTCCAATTCGTCAGAAAATTGGTTAAAGATTCGTGTTTACCGTGCTCTTCGATCTTTTCGAAATATTTTTTCGCGAGATTCACCACGTGTTTGACAAAGGGCATTTTGTTTTCGAGTTTTTCGAAGGCTTCTCTGACGAAATGTTCGATCTCCGTCCAATCTTCCCGCCCCATGATCAAAAGTTGATCCCAGACGCTACGATCCTCTTCCCTCGTTGCCATGGTCGAAATGTCGCGGGACCATTCGACCAACCACTTGTGCACCGCCTCGAGAGGCATGTCGGCCGAAAATTTCAAACGCAACATTTCCTTTCCCTCGCTTTCCGTTCGCTCGATGAGATTGTACGTTTCGACCTTCCCGGCCTTTTTTTCTTCCACCTTTCGCGGTTTCCAATGGTGTTTGCCGCCGAAATCGGTCAAAAACGTACCTCGTTTGGGATCGAGAGAGTCCGTCAATTCTTTGACGAAACTCTCGTAGCCGTGACTGGCGGTCAGGCAAAACGCTTCCAGACAGGTGTCCTCCTCCTCCTTCGACAAATACAATGCTTTCTCCAACTTGTCGTTCAAACTATTCACCTGCGCGACCAGCGCGTGAACGTTTTTAAATTTTTGCTCGTACGTCACCGATACTCGTAAAACGAGACGAGATGATTTATCCGACACCATCAGTGTTTCGTACTCGTTATCCGTCTCGCAACGATAATCTAGATTAGCATCCTTGAGTAATTCCTTGAACCATTCGCCGGGGTCGGTTTGCGTTTTGGTAAACGTTTCTAATTTTCTCAAGATGGCTTCCAAATAGGGCGGCTTGTATCCGTATTTATGCACGTCCAACGTCACCTTGAACTCTTTAGACACGTCTCGACATTCTACCCTGTACTGTTGCTCGAACGGCGTCGCACATTTTCGAGACATGGTAACGAAACAAATAACGCGAGCGAACTATCGCGGCCGTTCGATGTAGACGATTTCGTCCGGGATCAAAGTGCCGTTTCTGCTACAGAGACCGATAAAACGATTCAACCTCTCTTTACGATCGTCTATCGCCGCGATCAGTGGTCGAAGATCGTCCATGACCAAACTGCAGATCTTCTTAAATATCAAAGATTTAGAAAATGTTCCCGTAAATACCAAATGCGGGTTTAGCCCCTGACTCGCAAACGCTTTTTGCAAGAGGGAAAGCGCCAAGATCTTTGCATCCTCGCACATGATTCCGTCGACGTCTAACAGACTTCTTATCGCGATCACGAGCTCGCGCCGCGAACCGCACTCCATGTTGTAGATTCTCGTCAAAACGACTAATTTGTTGTTGATCAGTAGGGTCTTCCAAAACTCGGAAAGCCAAACCATTTTGGGCGTCCTCGACAGTTCCGTCACGACGCCAGACCTGATCAAAACGAAAGAACGGTTCTCGTCTTCGCTCGCGTCGGCTTTCCGTCGCTTGATCCGTTTCGTCTCGTCGACGCCGGTTCCGGTTTCGGAATCGCCGTCGTTTTCGTAGGAAAAACCGGGTAAACTTCTGACGTAATTCCGACAGCGCCTGAGTTGTTTTTCCCGTTCTTTTTCCGGGTTCTTCGGGGCCTGGACTTTTGCCCGTATCTCGTTCAGGAGCAAACGCAAGACTTTGCTAAATTGATCGCTGTGATACGCGACGTGTTCGTACAGGCATCTATAGTCTTCTTTGACGAATGCCAATTTCTCCACGGTCTTCTCGAGATCCAGTATGACGTTGTCGCCCAACTCGAATATCTCGTTCGCGTCGCTCTTGTTCAAACTGCCCGCCGAAAGAGTTTTCTCGTAGATGCCCGAGGCCGAACGAGTCGAGTTCGTTTGCACGCATATCGGTTTCTGCGTCTTTTGAAGAAATCCAAAGAGGGTCGCAGCGAAGGCATTACCGAAAGCGATTCCCGCAAACTCGGACTTGGAATCGGATATCTTTACGGGCTGGGTCATCTTTTCAAGTCTTTGAGATACACCAGCCTTTTTCTCGGTATGCGAAGACGAAGATGATCGGGCGAAGGGAGGGAGGAGTTTTTATCATCTCCATCGTCCGCGTTCATGTTAATGATGGATAATTTATCCTCCGTTTTACCGTGAATCGCAGTATTGAAAAATAAGCCACATCCCCCTTCGCCCAATACTCCTTTTTCGACGCAGCGCGCAAACATCCTTTCCATATTCCATCGCAAATTACAATCCAACTCGGTTTCTTTCACCGTCGCGAAGAGAGCGGATCTATTCAAAATATAGGTTCCTCCCTCTTTGCGGCACAAATATTCGTCGGCCGTGGCCGTGTGTTCCGGCTCGTCG
Source organism: Palythoa caribaeorum (assembly GCA_026546465.2). Classification (NCBI taxonomy): domain Eukaryota; kingdom Metazoa; phylum Cnidaria; class Anthozoa; order Zoantharia; family Sphenopidae; genus Palythoa; species Palythoa caribaeorum. Next base: position 19,597 of record JAOCNB020127185.1, on the reverse strand, counting down.
TATTTGGCGTAATTACTTTTCGACACGGTTTCCTCTTCCAGTAAAAGGGCCGTTTCCCTGTCGTCGAATCTCTTGGCTGCCACGGCACACGTTTCGCCCGTCAGCGCTTCGTAAGAGCATTCTTCGGATTCCTCGTCACAAAAGTACAGCCAAGATGCGGCCTTGACGTTGCAGGCGTACTCGAAAAATCGGCACAACGTCTTATGGTTTTCGTATTCGTTTTCTAAATCGACGCGCATCAGACCCTCCTCGGACGAAAACGTATAATCGAGACCTAGTTTCATGAAGATGTGCTCTCGTATGACCCTCAACGGAAATGCTTTAAAACCAATGTCCAGGAACCAAGATTGTTCGCTCAATTCGGTCACCATCGACTTTTCTTCTTCGTCCTTTACGTACGACAAGAATTTCATGTAACGTTTGAATCGCCTGGTGCCGTTGGAGACCAGGACCGCGTCGGCATCGATCTCTCCGTTATCGAAACTTTGACGCATCATGGATAAGATCTGATCTCGTATCTTCGTCTCGGTCTCGGTAAACAGAGTGCCGGCAAATCCCTGCGAAATATAAAAACGCTGCTTTTCTTTGTTCCGCTGAACGGTCGTCAAAAACACGTCTTGTTGGCCGCGATATTTTCCCATGTTGGTCAGTGCCAAAATGGTGCTCTTGACCTCGATCACGTCGAGGTTGTTCGGATTCTGTTCTGCCACCGAAACATAATCCGTTCCGGCCAACCGAAAAAAGGGAAAGGACGCTCCGTTATTTTCTCCTTCGCTCTTCCATTCCTGAAATGGATTCACGCTATCCAACAACAGCCTCGCGCCCTCCATCACTCTAATTTCCTCGGATTTCGGCACCAAGCTGGTCGCGAGAAGAAGATCGAAACCGGTCGTCTTGAAATAATCCCGGCATTCGTAGAAATCGTTGACGAAACATCCGCGGACCGAATCGTCGTCGTCGTCGATCTCCTCCCTCCCCCCTTCGCCATTCGCCGCATTGCTTTTCGACATTGCTATGGACCCGCGAAGAGCGGCGATGCCGGCAGCTAGAAGTCGCACGCTTCGCAGATGTCTGGCATCTCTGGCAAACGGACACTTGGTCTGTTTGACGATCCTGGCGATGGCGTTCATCTTTTCTTCGATTTCCAACTTTTCTTCCTTGCTCTCGGAGAAATCGTCGAATTCGACGTATCTGCACAGATCGTGAAAAGCCGTCAGGGACGTCGCTACATCGACGAACTTTCCCAGACCCGATTCCTCGCAGTTTTTGGACATCTTTTCGAACGGGTTGTCGGGCGTGAAGACGTCTTTGAGTTTGTCGAAGAAGAAATTGATCATCCTATCCAAGAGACCGCCGTCGATTCGAAAATTGGAACATATGACGTAAGACTGATTCTTCACCGTCCGCACCTTGTGTTCCTTGCCGTCCTTGGTCAGACTGCTGATGAAGTTGCCTTCTTCCATTATCGATTTCAGAAAGTCGATCTTTTGAGACTCCATCGTCTTGGGAAATTCGTCCATGAACTGAACGCCGAACGTTTCGGAATACTCGATTTCGGGGGTTTTCGTCATCGACGTGGCCGTCGACACTCTGACGTCGGAAGCTATCTGACGGCATTCTCCGCCGTCGTCGTCGGAAACGTTGCGGTCGAATAACAATCGTACGCTCTTGAACAAGAAACTCTTGCCCGCGCCGTAGGAGCCCATGCAGCTCATGTGGAGACGTTGCCGCGTCGTGACCGAATTTAGAAAGAGCAGGAACAGCGCCAACACGACGTTCGGTATGTGCGTTCCCATCGCCACTTCGCACAGCGTCACGATCACGTCGATCATTCTAGCCGGCCAGTCGAGTGCATCGCCGCTCGAGCTCGACGATAGATTCAGACTCTCGTTCAGCGGCCCGCGCCTCGGCCATTTCGCCTCTTCGTAGTACAACAGTCGCCTGAATATGTCTCGCAACAGCTTGCTCTGGCGTCTGTAATTGCTCGCGCGATTCAAGAGTTCCGCCAGGGAATCCGTGTTGTTTTTCAGTTTTCGGTAGAATTCGAATTTCGTCGTATTTCCTTCGACGGCGACCGAGTCCTTGTGCGAGGCGGCCGTGAGACCTGCCAGTTTTCTGCTCATGAGAACCGCCGTTTCCTCGTCCAACTTATCGTATTCTTCTTTGGAGATGAATTCGATCAGTTGTCCTCGTCTCAGATGTTCCCCGTCTTCCGTCGAATAACTCAGAAAAGGTTGCCGAGAGAACTTGAATCCGTTCGTCTTCCAAAATATGCCGTCTCGGAGATCGGCCTTCCTTTCCTCCCAAGTGTACAGTAGACGTCTCGCGCACTCCTTTAGGGCGAAGACCTCGGTCTCGTTCATTATTTCCCGAATGTCTTCGTCGCCGACGCGGTCGCGACCTTTGCGGACGTGCGCGAGCAGACGAGGCGACCGAGTGCGAGACCTCACGAACAACAGGAACTCGCGACGAAATTTACCGAAGAGAAGAGAATGACTCTTCCAGAAATTCGGAGAGAGGAGATGAAACATGGTGATCCCGAAGGTGCCCGGCGGCCTATTCAACACCACTCGAATGACTTTTTTCGATCTTTGCTTCAGGTCGCTCTCCTCTTCTTCGACCGCGACGTCCACCATCGCGGCAGAAAAACAACTGCATCTTTCTCGAGGACGGAACTCGTTCATGAAATCGTCCAGTTCCCACTTTCCCGAAACCCCTTCCGACCCGCAATTAAAAGCGTCGCGCGCGGCGTTTCCATCCGGAGTCGACGTGTCGTTCACTTCGTCGTTCACGTCGAACGCGGGCAGATATTTGTGGTAGTCGTACGATACCGCGTTGAAAAATTCCCTCCTCTTTTGCGGATACCCTTCCCGGGGATGTAACGTCGGAGAATCCTCGCTCAGACCGCGCACCTGACAAAATCCATCTTGTTTTTCGCGGAGATCCTCGATCCGTTTTCCCGTACGACGAAGCTCGTCCAT
>JAOCNB020127185.1:0-16516 GCA_026546465.2 Palythoa caribaeorum | reverse complement strand
TGAGACTTTTTCGCGACGACAGTTTCACCGCCTCGTCCGACGAGCTCGAAAATCGCGCCGAATGCATCCGCGACGATTCGAACCGAACGGACGGGTATTTTTACCATCTTTCGGAGAGGGAATACGATTTCGGGCGGTTGTGCCCTTACGGTTGGAAGCGCACGTGTACCGAAGAGGGGATAACCTGCGTGTCGAGGAACGGCGGTTTCGAAAATCAGCCGTTTCACGCGCGAAACCAAATTCCCGCTTTACGAAACGATTCGACGTGGTCGCCCGTGGCGCTGCAGGTTTCGACCGGGCTCTACTACACGCCGAAAGAAGAGTTCGTTCCGGTGATTCGAGGCGAAGTGATCTGCATCACGACCTGGACGGAATTGAACGCGGAAATCGGCGGCCATCGATGCCACGCCATCACCGACCGCGGATGCGAAAGGGTCCGGAATCCGTTCTGTTTCGTCGTCTCCGGAAGTCCCGGAAATCGTTTTAGGATCCGGCATCGTTTTCGGCTGGCGCGCGACGAAGAGCTGCGCGCGGATCTCGAGGGAGGCGCCTACTGCGCCAGATACATGCCGTTCGCCTACACCTATTGCGCGCATTCGATCGCCAACGAGGCGTCCGCGATCGACGAGAGCTGGGGAGGGCGTCACAGCACCACCGAGTTCGTTTTTCATTTTTTGATTCAACGTATAAAAATCGAGATTCCCACAGTTAAAAAAACGGCCATAAGGGTAATCGGATTTACGATATTTACGATTCTATCTTCTCTGTTGTACAACATCGTCGCGAATCGCATCAGCTTTTGAGGATAGAGGAGAAGCGGAGAGGCCGCCGCCGCGATGGACGATACCGCCATTTTCGAGAGCACGCAGGTCAAAATTCAAAAACAGACCCGAAATCTGGGGCGATTGATAACCGGCCTGTTCAGCGTCGTCATAATTTTCTTCGTCGCCTTCGTCGTCGGTCTATACCTGTACATACACGAAAACCCCCATCTGGCGTCGGGTGCCGAGAGGGTGGAGTTTCGCGCCAAGTGCGTCGCATACATCTGCCATTTCTCCCAGAACCGTTCGCTGCCCTCGGACGTCGCCTGCACGAGCGACCGGGACTGTTACAGCTACGTGCCTCCCTGCTCGTATCGATGCGAAGAGAGCAAGACGTTGCGCTGCATCAATCTACCGAACAGAGCGTACAAATGCGTTTGCATCGACGGATACGAAGGTAAGACGTGCGAGAGGAAGATTCCTCCCTGTTCCTGGAAAGAATGGTGCATGGGAAAACTTTCGACGTGTAGAAAGATCGACGCTCCCCCGGGTTGGGAATGCGCGTGCGAGAACGGGTACTACGGATATAGGTGCGGTTATCGCGACAGGGACGAGAGCATCTGTTCCAGAAACGAACACTGCTCTTCGGCCGGAGAATGCGTCTACTACGAAGGAAAGGGACAGTGCGTGTGCTACGCCGGATTCAGAGGGCGGTGGTGCGAGATCGAGCAGTCCAAAGAATACTGCTCGCTCCGGACGTGCAAGAACGGGGGCATCTGCATCCCCGCGAAAGACGTAGGGTTCTCGTGCGTGTGCGACTGGTTGCACCAGGGACGCCGATGCGAACACGTCTACTCGGGCGACCCGTGCGAATCGAAACCGTGCGAAAACGGCGGAAAATGTTCGAGATCTCCGTCCGATCCAAAAGACTATCGGTGTCTCTGCGACGACCGACACTCGGGTAAAAATTGTCAGCATCCCGTCGCCGTGCACGTTTCGGAACAGACGTGCAGAGAGTCGTACGAGTTTCCGGGGCAGCCCGCCAAATCGTTCTTGGACGACATCCGAGTCGACGACGAATGGATATTGGGAGCGGACAACGACGTACCCTACATCTATCACAACTGCCTGCGCATCAAGGTTCGCCGCAAACTGACTTACCTCAAAGATATCGTGCGCCCCAATTCGACCCTCGTCTTTTCGCTGCTCGTCACTTCCCGGACTCCCGTGGTCGACCGGCATACGCTGGAAAAAAAGACAGACGACTACAAGGACCAACTGAGCTACGTCGCCGTTTACAACGAAACGGGGACCGTCTACCTCGGGGGCAACATCGTGAGACATTTGATTTCCCCGATAACGCAACTCAACGGACTCTTCGACACGATCGAGTTTAAAGTACTTTATTTCACGGATAGATTGTTGGTATTGTACACGTGCGAAAATGGAAACGGTTCGTATAGATACCGCGAGCGCTACCTCGTGTTTTACAAGAAAGGAGTGTTCAAAGAAGAGTCGGACGGACCGGCCATGATGCTAAACGAACACGGCATTCCGATGCGCTCCTCCCCTTGCGCGGAATAGACGCGCGCAATCGTGCAATCACACCATCATTTCCACCATGGGAGGGGCAGTGGGTTGCACGTCGCACGTCCCCGCGAGTCGCGGATAGAGACTGGAGGAAAATCTATAGGGCGGCGGACGAATCGAATCTTCCGCCGTCTCTCCCTTGCTGTCGATTATGATATCTCTAAGTTCGAATAAAAACCGCACGACGTTTGCGTCCGATCTATCCTTCGAGTCGTCGTTCTCGTCCATTAAATAGATGCCCAAAAATACGTCGAGGGGGCTGAAAAGGTTTTCTTTCTCCTGCGCTCGATGATTTAGTTTTTCATTAAGCTCTAGTTTCTTTAAGAGGTTTAAGACCTCGGAAATCTTGACCGAACAGTTGTGTGCCAAATCGGCGTTGCTCACTTCCCGCCATCGTTGAATATTCCTCACGTCGCGAAACAGACCCACCCAATTCTCGTCTAACATGGTCGCGTGCATCTCCCTCTTTCGTTTCGCGTGCTTTCTTCTCTTCGTCATCTTTTTTGTAACGCTCGTGCAATTTCCCATTTTGAATTCCTCGTTCGAAGAATACGACGACAGGGGAGTCTTGGCTTCCGCGGATTACGGCCGCATTATATCGATAACATTTCTCGGTTTTATAATCACTCTGATCTTTTTTTCGAAATCCACCCTGAGAAACCTCATCGCGAAGATAGACGAAGACGAGGAGCCGCTATTTTCCTTCTTGATCGGCCTGATGGGGACTTTCGTAACCACCAACAGTTTTCACGTCTTCGTACTGCTGCTAAAATTGGGCGTCTTCAAAGACGTCGCCATCTTCGTCACGCTGTTGGTGATTTCGGAGCTGTTACGCTCGTCGCTGGACGATCCCGGGCGACTGAGCACGTTCAAGAGCAAACTCTTATTGATGGCGCTCTTTTCGATCTGCATCGTCTCCACCGGAAGCACCGTCGCCCTGTTCGTGTTGAGGAAAGAAAAAGACGTCTACGCGTTCGAACCGGTCGTTTACGATTTTTTCGCACCCTTTTTGGCCAACGTCGTGGTCTATCTCCACAAGTACCTGTCTTCCAAATGGAAGAAGATTCACGGCGACGACCAGCCCTTCTCTACGTTTTTCCTCATCGATCTCCTGATGGGCGAGGCGATGTACATCGCATACTACTACGTCATGTACAAGATCACCCATTTCGCTCTCGTATCTTTCCTATCGGCCATACTCGGAAGCGTCATCGCGCAGATCTGCAACAAGATCGTCCTGGTGCACGGAAAGACCGCCGTCGAGGCCGAACGATGGTTGATCACGTGCATACTTCCCGTAATCTACCTGGGAGTCGCCGTCTCTTTCTTTCTCGAATACTATAACACGATATGGCCAAAAGTAGCCGACGACAGTCTGGATCATTTCTTATTACACGGCGCCAAGACCATCGCAATATCCGTAGCGCTCAGGAACAGAACGAACTTAGAGCGCGCATCCGCGAAATTCTTCCAACGCGACGGCGAAGCGATCAAGTGGGCGAGCGAACGCGTGATATACGTCTTCTTTGAAATCTTATTCGTCTATCTTTTGTTTCTTCTCATTCGAGGCCACGGGACCTACTTTTTACTCAGGATATCGGGCTCTTTAATCGGAGTGACCGCATCGACCATTTTCAAAACGACGTGCCAACGGAAACGAAAAACCCATTACGAACTTTTGCATAATTTAGCCGAAAACGACCAAGACCGATCAGATTGCGAAGAGGGGGAAGAGATAAATAGAAAATAATTGATTAAATTCTAGTTATCTCTTGCGACACGGGTGTATAAAGATAACGGATCTGATTGAAATCCTTCTCTTCGAAGTCAAATTCAAATTCCGTCGTCGAAGAAAGATCGCGATACTTCGTTTTCGGGGTGCATCGTAATAAACTATTAAAAAGATTTACGATACGTTTTAACAAATACCGAAAGAATGACATCTCCTCCTCTCTCCCCTTCTTCGCTTCAAAAAGCGTTTAGAGAGTATCAGAAAGAAAAACTAACGTGTGGTAAAAGACACGACCCAAATATATTCTACAAGGTCATTTGGAGCAGCATGGAAAAAACGTTAGAAGAGGAAAAAAAAGAACGGGAAATTACCGAAAACATACACGCTTTAGAAACGAAAATTGCCCAGCTCGCAGAAAAACACTACGAGATGTGCGGAGAAAAACCGACATATGATCACAGCCATAAAAAAACGACATCGTCATTAACAATAACGACAGAATCTCACCTGAAGGACAATCTCTTTCTGCTTCTGGTCGACGGAGGTTTCTTCCAAACGTTGCCCCACGACGATAAAACGGAATTGGAATACATCTTTTCACAATGGCCGAGCGATCCCCTCGTGCCTATAAGAAACGCAAAACAAGAAGCGAGATCAGTGGCCTTCATGTCCGACGAGAGAAACGAGGACGGCCGCGTAAATTTTTTTCACTACGTCGATTACGACGGAAGCGGCGAGCGACCCAAAAAGTTATCGGGTCAGTTTAGCAACGAACAAACCTGCAACGTCGCGAACAAGGGCATCGATCGTTTTTTTGCGTATCGGCCAGTTCGGCCGTCCGAAAGAGACAAGATCGTCGAGAGTCTAGAAATCTATTCGCATCGTAAATTGTGGAAGAGATCTCTTTTCAAATACGAGGTGTTGAAGAGATTATTCGAGATACGCGACGGCAGGCGCAAGAACGAAATCGTATTTCGAGCGTTCAAAACCTACCTAGAAACGCTGCTGGTGACGAAACTTTTCGAAACCGATCCGAAAAGATCCCGCGACCTGGCCTCCGTGGCCAGAGACATCAACGGATACTTGACCGAACGCGTGTTCGACAGGTTCGAAAAACGTCTCCCCGACAAGAATCCGCTGGAAAATTTCTGTTTCGGTTTTCCGTCGGACACGGTATTCTCGTCCGGTTCCGTACTCTTGACGCACTCGAAGTTTCCCAACGTCTACTTCTCTTTCAAATCGTACCTTTCCTTCAGAGACGAAACCAAGACGTTGAACGAGAACCTGAGAGAAGACGAAATTCGCGTCAGATACGAAAACGAAAACAAGGACGCAACGGACCTATTGCTTCTTTCGATCGACGACGCCGAAGTGAAACATCACTGGAAACTGAATTATCTAACCATGCCCGAAGAAAAGGACGCCAGGCTGCCCCTGGCGTGTTGGATTCTGCACAACTATAAACTCTGGTCCGAATACATGGTTCGATGCGCGTTCTGCACGGAAACCAAAAAACACGTAACCTCGGACAGAATCCGTTTCGTTAAAGAAATCAATACATTAGCCGACTATTTGACGGAATGCGTGCAAATATTGACCGACAATACTACCTCGTCATGGTGGTCGTGATCATCGTCATCGAAAAGACGGCCAACGCAAACGACGACCACGAGGTGATCACCAGTTTCCCGTTCCCGTCTTCGGACGTAGACGGAGACGTCAGAACCGGCTATCTCGGAACCGAGCGAGGCGATCTGGCGCTCGTCCTATCCGACGTCGAAATTCCCTTCGACGTCTTCGGAACGTCTCCGGAAGAAGGTTTCGAAAATGCACTGAGAGCGACGAGCATTAACGCACAATTGGCAAGATACACGCTCGACGGCGCGGCCACCTTTTCGTACAGGTTCAGAGGAATATCGTATCGTTACGAATTCGTCCGCTACGAAAGCAAAACCGATCGAGATAACTACTTTTACGACTGGATCTCTGGCAAGCGGCACGTCGCGCCTCTCGATTTGCGGACGGAGCCCCCGAATCCCGAAAAAATCTGCGAGATCTTCGACACGCAATCTTATTTTTCGGACGAGATCTTCCGACTGACGACGATCGAAAGAGATTCCCTCGACCGAAAATTCGGGGATATCCTGCCCGGATACGAAACGGAACAGACGTCTGCGGCCGCCATGCACTACGCGATCTCGGCGGCGGGATTCGGAGAGATAGGCACCAAACTGCCCGCAGAATTTCTCAAACACTACCGAGACGGAGGCTACAAGAAAATATTCTCGGCCTACGCGGCCAACAGACCACCTCCCCACTTCGATTCCGTCCTGGCGTGGAAACTCGTTTTCAAAGCGCCCGTGCCGACGTTTCGGTCGACTCCGATCTTGATACAATACAGAGAACCGGAAAAACGCGGTTACTCGTACGGCCTGTTTAGCGGCCACTTGGAGATCGGAATGACCGCAATGAAAATCTTCGAGCCCGGAAAATACGAGTACGGCGAGGTTCTGAACAAAGAGCTGCCGATGTACACGATTCCTTTCGACTACGACGCCGACGAACGGATCGTCGATCCCGGACGCGCACTCAAAGATTTTGACAGATTGATGGAGAAATTACTGGGCACGGAAATCACCTCGAGTGCGACGTGCGAAGATCCTCACAAATGCACAAGACGAGCCTTCTTCGTCCCGCAATCGAGTAGCGAAGGAGGGGGGAGGAAAAAAGCCATTTCGAAAAGATGTAAGACTTCGATTCACGTCCATTACCGTTTACCGAAAGACACGTACGTGGAAAATTATTCCGCATACCTCAAATTGGTAAAAAAGGCAATTAGATTGGTACGAGAAAACAGAGGTTCTTATCTCGGTCTTTGGGATTCGACGCTGGATATATCCAGCCCTTCCGAAGATCGAGCGACCGAGAAAGTTTTTTTATTCGAAATGAAAAGGAAAAAATATGCCGCGTATCTGAACGGCCGACGATACGTAGTGAATTTTGCGCAAAAAAAAGACGTTCGCGATTTTTCTTCGATTTTCTTCCAGACGGAAAGAAAGATTTTCATAGATGAAATCGCGACTCTACGATTGCCCGGTGCATACAAATTCGGAGAACGACGTCTCGTTCCGTACGGGGAAGAAGAAGGAACGGAAGAAGAGATCAGTATTTTCGAGCAGATCGAAAGTGCCCTATGTCACGTCAATTTTAACGGGGTTCGTTCTAACGCGGGAAAGCGACTGGAAGTATCGAAAGACGACCCGGAGAGCCGAGAAACTCTCTACGATTCGGCCGACGATTTTATCCCCAATCCTATTTCAAACGTAAACGGTTTCAAAGTAGAGGAAATAGTACAGAGATTTTTAAGGCGGATGAACGACGCCGGTAGATCCAATTTCAAAAAACTGACGGGACACGATCGTTTTTTTGTAAATTCCAATAGATTTTGCCTTTTGTGTAACGCCGTGCATGACGGTCCTAAAAAGACTTCGATCACCGTGAAAAAGGACTGCGTTTTATTAAGATGTCTAAAAACGGGCTCCGCGGATATGACAATAAAACTATCCGAACTATAATCTACACGAGTATTCTTTATTAAACATAATATGCTACACGAGATCTACATTCTACTTTTTTTCAGTTTGGCGTTTATGATTTTACACATCGCTTCCTTGTCGGCGACGGTTGCCGTAGAATTACCGAGCTTATCGTCGTTTAAATCTTTGGGTTTGCAGGGAAATGAAAAGTCGTAATAAGAAAGAAGCTCCTTGGTTACGTTTTTGATTTCCGCATCCGACATATTGCGCTGTTTATCTGTTTTTGCAGGTTTTTTTTCGAATAAAAAGAGTTTCTTATTAGCACTCGCTTCGCGATCCGGTATTTCTTCTAGAGCGAACTTCTTGTTCGATTTTTTCGGCGTCGAGTTCGATGACCGTTTGGGTGAAACGACTTCTTCTTTCTCCCCTATTTCGTCCTCTTCCGATGCAGCGGTGGCTTCCGACCCCCCTTCCTCTTCGCTAGAATCCGCAATTATCTCCTCTGCGCTTTCACAACCGCTTTCCCCGCCGGAATCCGCGTCCACTATATCTTCCCCGCAATCGCTTTCGTCATCATTCGCGCCGTCGTCGATTCCATCTTTCCCGAAGATCGAATCGTCCAACAATCGCTGCCTTTTGGCGTCGAGGTTTCTCTCTTTCTCTCCTTTCCTCTTGTTACTTTTTCTCGATCGATCGGAAAAGCGGTGCTCCGCCGGGGTGTTTCTCTTGATGTCCCTTTCGAGTCTATACTCTACGTATAACTCATCCACGATCTCCTCGGGTATCAAGTGCCTATTGCATTCGTCGAGCACGCATTCTAAATCTTCCGATCTCACATCTTCGATGCCGCGGTCGTCGCATCCGAGCGAGAACTCCAGCGCGTCTCTGATGCTCGACTTGATATCCTCCCCGGTCATTTCCTTCTCGGCATTCCAGCTCTTGCAGAACTTTTCCTTGGGATAGACGTGCAGCGGATACGTCTTGCTGGTCTTGGTTTCCGGAGAGAGATCCAACTGTTCGCCCTCCTTCAGGGACATGACCACCCCCGTGGTGACGTACGCCGAAGAATGCACGGCCTTGAGGTAGTCTTCGGCGACCATGGCACAAAAGTAGACGTCCGGATTCGGGTGCGCGAACCAATCGATCCCCCTCACGACGTAAAAGGGCACGGGAACCCGTTCCTTTTCGACGACCTTCTTTACGAAATCTTGGTTTATTCTTTCGGAATCGGATCCCGGAGTGAAGATGGCCCTGCTCCACTTTCTGTACTCCGTTTCTTGGCTCTGGCCATTGGCAAACCGCTTGGAGGTGATGAACGAATTCAATTTCACCATACCTCCCGGCTTCAGGGACAGCTTGTAGGTCGTTTCGTAATGAACGGAAGCGAAGGAAATGTTCTTTATCATTTCGGCGAGCAGACCCGGCAGTACATATTTCGCATTCCCGTTCTTCTCCTGGTAATTTTCGATCAAGCGACCGACGTACACTGCCAAAACGATAAACTCGTAGCGCATGTGGCCCGCGCGAATCGTCAGGGGGGCGTTACAGTCGGGAGCCATGATGTTGACGTTGTGTTTTATGGCATCCTTAAACGTCACGTCGACGAAAGTCTCCCTGTCCGCCGGGTTCCTATCCTCCTCTCTCTTGAAGATCGCCTTGGAAGGTTCTATCCCGAACTTCATGGCGCTCGTGTCTTTTTTCTTTCGTTTCTTGAATCGCTCCTCGTCTTTTTGGCTCTGCCTTTCGAAGACGTCTTTCGTAAGAGCACAGTCGTAATTTCCCCAAGGTCCCTCCATCGTCGGAGCCAGAGTGCCGCACACCAAGATCCTGCCCGATTTGTCCCCCTTCTTACCGTCCTTCTTCGATCCGTGACCAAACTCGAGGGTTATGCGCACTTTATTGTTTTGGGAAATCGTCTTCACCACCCTAGCACTGGTTATGTTCAGAGGGTGTATGTTTGCGCTCGGATGGCCGGAATCCAATGCGTTCCTATCGAAACGGATGCGCTCGCGTTTCTGTCTCGTGGCCAACTTCGGGCTCTGGTAAAAACGGGTTCTCTCGAGATTCAGAATGAATCTGAACATCAACGCAAAATAAGGATGGCGCAACACGTTGGAAATGTCCCTTTCACAATCGTCGTAGAACTGCTCCAATTCGTCTTTCATTTTCTTCGTTTCTTCCGTCCTGGGAACTTTTTTACTCGTCATCCAGGAATTTTGCAACTGTTGCTCCAACATGGGAGCTTTCTTCGAGAGAGGGTTCCACTTGTCCACGGCTTCCACGGGGGCGTTGTTTACGAGAATTTCGCGCGACACTTTCCTGTCGTCGAAACACGTCTCGGGAATGGCGTCGAAATTCAACGACAAGCCGTTGAAAGTGAAATTTCCGTAAATCAGATTCATCATCTTCTTGACGATTTCGACGTGAGACGGACTCAAAGGAGTCTGCGCGTCGTCGATCAGACGCCCGTAATTCAGATCGGTGACTATGCATTGCATGTGCCCCTTGCGGTCCTCGTAGAAACACGTCGTAACGAAGAGAGGAACGCCCATCGTCGGTACGATTCCTATTTTCTCCTCCTGTTTGAGATCCATTATTCGGGATTCGGCTTTCGAGTGCGCTTTCCATACCGGATGCTCTTCGTCGACTATCGATAAATCGAATAACGTTCCCTGGCCGGGAATCAGTTTGTACACTTCTGCGTGTGACTCGACCGGGTTGGGATCCTCGAAGAGTTGTGCAGCGGGATCCCAGTAAAATTGAAAATAAAATCCCGGATCGAACTTCATCTTATCGTCACGTCGTATCGACTTTAAACTGCCAAAACGAAAAAAAAATTCGATAAATTTATATAATGAGATCGTGATATAAAAAGTCCATTAAACAAAAAAAAATTAATCCCCCGCAAAATCGCGATGACACGAAATGTCTCTTCTCTTCGGAAACAAAATAATAAGCGCCAAAATAACCGAGATCGATAAAAGCGGGCATCTGATAACATTTCAACCAGCGAAGGGAGAGGGAGAAGAGGGGGGAAGAACAAAAAGAGAAAAAAACCAAACAGAAGTGGTACCATTACCCGCGCAACTCGTCCATCCCATGTCGACTTACAAATTTTGGAATGGTAACATCGTATCCATAACGTGTCCGACAACGGTGAAAAAAACAGATCTACGCCGTTACGGGGAAATCTTTAAGAACCGGAAAAAAGAAGAATACGTTGCCACCCTCTGCAAACGTCTTTCGACAAACAAGAAAATCGACGATATTAGGTTGGATTCCTGTCTGAAACGAGATCTGGGAATATACAGGAGCGGAATACGGAAAGCAAAACTACGTTCGCCACAATGCGTCCGAAAATATAGAAACATTCTAAGACTGTCCAAACTCGTCGACGACGACGTCGTGATAGAAGGATGTTTCGAATGTTCCGAAGTGATATCGGAAAAACGAGACGAAGACAACGAAGCGCGTAAAACCATCAGAGCCCTAAGTGCTGGAAATATTCGCATTCCCGTGGACGCTTACCGCAAATTCAAGATAGATGCCGCCGCGATAGCCCAGATTTCCGACTTTGCCAAACGGTTGAAAAATTACAATCTTCCGACCACCGGACAACTCGACGAAAAATTTACCACGAAAGAGATAATGTCATCTTTTCTGCCAGATGCGGTTTTTCATAATCCCCGATCCAATATTCCCCAACACGTCATCGATTTTTATCGATCAAAACCTTTCGTCGAAAACCACCTCGATCTCGATGATTTCGACGCCGTATGTCGCTTCGTCGCTTCTCTGCGTCAAAATCTTAAGTGCCCACCCACCGAATCGGACTTAGAATCGCCGACGATTACCGGCATCGATCGCGTCGGAATATTACAGCCGCGAAATTGGCCCGAAAACGAAATCGCAGGATTCCTGCTCCGTCTTCCCGCAAATACCCGCGTCGTTCCGTTGGGTCTACGCGAAAACGAAATCTTTGGAAAAGACTTCCCAAACATGGCCGAAAAATCCGTACCGGATCCGATCATCGAAAATCTCTTTAACGCGCTCGCGCTTTCGCGCAACGTATTCGAACCCATTCGCGCGCTTTCTAAAGCTCTCCACATTCCGAAAATCCGTAAAACGATCAGAAGATGGTACCTCGAAGGAGACTGTGAAATCGATAACGAAACGATTCGGATATTTTTCCGTAACATGGGATTGGCACAACGACATCCACAAACGAAAAACTCCTTTTTCGGAACAACAAAAATCGACCGAGAACTCTCGAAACTACTGAGCGACGAAAACTCTTTCCGACAAAGATTGAACGACCACACTCTGAGAAAGGGAGCGAGTTTGCAAAAATTATCGATGCATGCACAAAAGAAAGACAAAACATTATTGTTGGTATCTCCAAACGAAAAAGAAGACATATACGCACTCGTCAAAAACATAAAAGGAATCGAAACCTGGAAAGCAGCTCCGCATCCGTACAAAGATGAATTTTCTAGCATCAATTTTGTAAAAAACTTTATTTCTTACATGACGAGTCAAAATTATTCAAGATGCCCGACAAAGACGTGTTTCGTTCTCAACGCATCAAACTGGAAACGTAGCTTGCTTTCTCGAATCATTTATTTCGTCCAGTTAAACAATTACAAAATTACAGGTCATATTTCGATGTAAAAACAATCGAATCGATCTTTAGAAAATAAAAATAAAAACAATTGATAAATCGTTTCTTTAAATTTGCAGATATTGCGAAGGGAGGGAGAAGTTTAGTTACGGTCGGATTCTCGTTTTTCTTCATTTCTGTCATCTTTTATAACAAACTAAAAAATCTTCCAGAACAATGGAACCCCTTGCCTTCCTCTCCCTCCTCTTCGCTGCGATTCGGTCGTGGTGTTTCTCAAGTTTTTAATCCGGGTATTGTAGTGGTGGGAAAAATCACATCTATCCCAAACACCAGAGTTGGTGCCGAAATATCAGATTTATTCAAGGCCGCCAAAGCCAGGTGAATAACGGTCATCAAATCGTCGGGCTTTTTATGACCTTTTCCCGATATGCTCTTGGAAATTTTTTGTTCTTTTATTTCCGCGTTCATAAACTGTGCGATCAATTTACGAAGCGTGCACTGGCGATCGGTAGCGTTCGGATCTTCTCCGTATTCCTCTTTTTCCAACGACAGGGAACCCAAAACCTTTTCTCTCCCGTCCAGGCGGTTCCTCAGTGCCCGCGATATGGTGACGAAATCTTTCCACACCCATAGCTTTCCGTTCCGCACCAACGTATGACCGAACGAGAACAGAAAGAATTTATCGCGAGTCATTATTCCGGGTTGGAGTTCTCCGTTTTTAGTCTTGGTGGCCAAAACGTGAACCTCCGTTTGCCCAAAGTAACATTGCATCTTGTTCTGCATCCACAGATAAAATTCGGCGACCAGCTGCTGCGAGGAATTGCGCTCGATGAGGATCTTTAGTAATTTGAACATCAGGGCCGGAACTTTTTCGTAGACTTTATACAATTGATAAAAGACCAGTTCGGTGTGCACGGGGCTCATAAACGGCATATCTCGATCTTCGCAATGAAACGTGTCCATGGCCAGCACCTGCGGAGGAGGAGAAGAAAAAAGCACGTCGAAACGTTGTCGCGCGGAGCTTCGGATCGAAATCTCGAAATCGCAGAGAGATTTTGCGCGAAAATGTTGCACGCCGAAACGCAGTACTTTCAACGGCTCTTCAACGGCGCGGTACCGGACGAAAAGTTCGTAAACACTTTTCTGACCGATCGCGGCCACCTGTCGCAGTTGGCGCGCCAAGACCCGCCGTTGTTCATGGAGGTGGCCGCCGAAAGTTACGGGTTACCCTCGCCCCTTCCGAAACCGACATCCCACGACGAAAAGATGGTCAACGCCGTCATTCTGGCGTCCCAATCCAGAACGCTTCTCAGACGCTTGCTCGATATGACCCGCATATTACGGGATTCGCCCGATAGAAACAACATCGTCGTCCACATCATCGTGACGTACCTGCTGCTCTGCGATCTGGTCATTTTCGAAAGGACGTGGGAAAATCATCCCTTCAAAAATCTACTGGTGACGTACATGAAGAAGCACGCACTAAACAAAGATTACTTCGCGCTGATGCCGTTGTGGGACGCCGATCGGGTCGAGCATGCCGTCAGCGTCGCCATCGGCTTCATCGAACCGATCGCGCCAAAGTGGGATAACGCCGTAAGGAAACCGCTCGAGGATTCCCGACTCGTTAATTTTGCTCGCTTTTACGAGACTCTCTGTGTAGAATGATTTAAAATAAAATAAAGGAAAAAAAAGAGAAAGAGAGATCCAAAGCGTTGTTTTTTTACTTACTATGAAATCGTCATCCGTCGTTCTCGCTATCACCACGCTAGCCGCCTCGCTCGTCTCGGAATTGAAGAGCACCGGATCTAGTGCGGCGATCAGAACGTCGATTTTCTCGATCGTCTCCAAAGTTAATTCTTTATGCGCGGCGGCATCGAAGGTGCCGATCACGTCGTTTTCCGTGTAATACTTCAGATTTCGCTTGTTGCAGTACTTTCCCAGTCCCAGAATTTCTCTCGACCAGGCGTCCTTGTCCACGGCGTCCATGATGGTTTTGACCGCGTGTTTTTCCAAATCTATTCCGTCCGGATTTAAATGCGCATTATGGATACAACTAGTGAGCTGTTTCCCCGAACACTCGTCACATATGAACTGAACCCTGTAGGTGGATATTCCCTCTCCGAATAGTATGGAATTGAACCAGCCGTTTTCCGACGTATCCTGCGAAGACAAGATGGTGACGCCGGCGCCGACCTCTATCGCCATGGGTAATACGCCCGCCACCAACACGGGATGCAATACCGCGCCCTCGTCCAAGATGATCTCGTCCGCCTTGCGTCCCCGGGCAGTCTGCGACGTAAGCGAAATCCTGTTAGCAAACATGAAAGACTACGTTAGAAACGAACTAGACCTAGCCGACGACGATACGCTATTCGTTCTGATCAACTACTGTAAATTACAACCCTGGAAAACACGCCACCCTCTAACGAACGATCGCCCTTGCGACTGCGAACGATGGAACGCGCTCCCTCAGATCCTACCCGCGGAACTTTTGCAGGTTCCCTTTCACTTTCTGAGCGAAGACGGCGTTCGAAAGCGGTTGAACGCCACGACGACGTTCGAGCTGTTGCAAAACACCTTCGTCTGTCTGCGGCACCAAGCGATACACCGCTGCGGCAGCGCTTGGGGCCGCATGTCGTTCGTCATGCCCCTGCGCATCTGCACGCTGACGTGCAGGACGACGAAGAGCGACGTCGAAGCCAACTTCAACTGCCACATATCGAGGGCGTCTCATCATTCGGAAACGGCGTTCGCGAATCCCCTCTCCATCGTCAAGATAGCGAAGGAAAGGCAAAAGAATTCCGCTTCCGCGACGTCCAGGATCAACCGCGCGTTCGGGCAGGTCATCAAAACCTTCGACTCCAAATTCCTTCCGTTCCTGAGGGAGCTCTTCAAACCGGAAGTGCGTCGCGACTACAACGAACACCTGAAAAAGAGAAAGAAGACGAAGGATAACGACATCGGATTTCTGTTCGACGGCCCGCTGGACCGTCACCTGTTCATCTTGCTCGAAACTAAGATGCGCAACTTCCTCCATCTGATACATAAAGTCATTTCGCGACTGTCCACGTGCCAACAGGAGGATTTCGTGCACATGACAAAATATCGCGAGGCGATCCTCATCGTGCTCTGCATGAACGTGTGCAACGGACGAAAATTCACGCCGGACCCGGACTTTCGACACAACCTGGAACCTCTCTGCAACGTCAACGTGTTTCCGGACGAACGACTGATATGGATCGTCTTCGAGCGGTTCTTCACCAAGATCCCGTTGGAAAAAAATTCGCTGGGGATAATAAAAAACAAAAAGAGCGGCCTGACGGAGGTGATGAAATCTCTAGAAGTATTATTCAAGAAGCCAGAGTTTCTCAACTGCTTCGAAAATGGCGAACGATTCGGCGACCCCATCTCTTACACCCCTCGGTTTTTTCGGGAAGTTTGGAACGTCGACAGACCCGTCGTGGCCAAGAAACCACGCGCAGATAGACAAGATACCGTTTACGCGGTTGAAAGGAGAGGTCGGCGCACTCTCGGAAAAATTCCTCGAGCAGACGAAAAGAAAAGAGTACGCGACGGAGGAGTGGCAAAACCAGTACGACGCTCTGGAACCGCGAGGGTCGATCGTCCTAGGCTCGCAATGGGGCGTAAAAGAGAAAAACAACACGAGCGAAATGCGAAGGATGAGAGGCGAAACAACCGGCCCGACCGCCGACAAGTACGTGTCTTACGGAGACTACGCCTCGCTTTTCGTACGTCTTAATTCCTGTCTACTCGACAGACGATTGCAGATGCACGTGGAAGAATTACTCTATTTCGACCTTTCGCCGTTGGCGGGACTCACGCAACTCGTCGAGAAAAATTTTACGCCGATAACGCAGATCGACCTAAACACGAGCGACAAACGGATGCACGTCGCCAAAGGAATCTACGAGGCCGTGTACATCTTTCTGAAATTTTTCAAGAGCCACGGGAACATCAACCCCGACACCGTCGGAATCGGGGGCGAGTACGTCAAGATTCGAGGATTCGAACACGTCAGGTTCCACGACGAAGAACCCGCCAGAGACGCCACCACGCTTCGACACGCGCACCACTCGTACAAGGGACCGGAAGCATTTTCGAGATCCGATCCCAGGTTCGTCTCCAGCGGCTGCAACGATCTCTTCGCCCTGGGTCTCCTGATGTTACACGTTCTCGCACCGTCCGCGCCGTTTTACTTTGGCAGCGTGGAGGAGTCGTTTGCATTCATGCACAACCACACCACCGACGCATG
>JAOCNB020127156.1:0-10789 GCA_026546465.2 Palythoa caribaeorum | reverse complement strand
GGGGGGGGGGGCCTCGAGAGAAACGTAAAATTGACGTTTCTTGTGGGCAAAATCGATATGTGAGGCTTTCCTAAGAAGATTTATTAGAAGATCCCCTGAGCGCTGAGAATACGTTGGAAGAAGAACTCCCAAGAGTAGGACCGGAAACGAATTATATTCTATATGAGGGCTGTTTAAAGATTTCTGCAGTTTAGAACGAATTCATCTGGAAACAACTGGAAATGATTCTGCTATTTTATTAAAACATTTTCAGGATGTTATTGAATCTGTTAAATTGTTTTTGTTTGTTTCCAAAAATAAATGTCATTATTTCCCATCGATTTATATTTTTTTATAATTGCTTTATAGGTGAATCTTTCTGTGTTCCGAAACCCAGAAAACACAAGCCAACAGCTGCAAATAGCCGCATCATTGTGCCACATCCTCAATCAGGTTGGAATTAGGTTCATAGTTTCGTTTTATTATACGAAAGAACTTTTAGTTGAGTATAATAATTATGCACATTCGAAAAATTATTAACCCTTTTAATCTGGACAAATTCCTATCAGCCATTATACCTGGACAAATTCTAGCCACGTATTAAATCTGAACAAATTCTAGCCACCCTTTAAATATGGGCAAAGCTTTCATCGCTATCGTTTATTAGAAAAAAAAATAAATCAGTGTTTTTGGTGCAACAGCAAGGTGCTAGACCAAGCGATCGTCTATGCTGCTTTCCCATGTTCTGGTCAAATGTTATGAAAAACATGGTAGTGGTGGTCGACCGAGATTGAAACAAATCTTGCATAATTTGTTGCATTATGCATCTGCAATCTAATCAGATAAACTAATAAATGAAAGATGAATTAGAAATGTTATCATTTTCATCGCAGCCGTTTAACGAGGTCCATGCACTGCATATGTCTGCTGTCATAAGTCAGAGCATAGGAAGCCAACAAGCTTTAGACTGCGCCATCTCAGCCTATTCCCAGGCACTACAGACACTGTGCAGTTTGTCGAATATTCAACATGCCGGTGTTGTGATGAAGTACTGTTCTGACATTGTGGAAAGATCAAAACCTGGTCCTTCAGCGATGATACTGTATCTGATTGGCAAGAGTGCATACTTTCTTCTTATCGGAAAGGTAATTTTTATATTGTTTTAAAGGTGTATGGCTATTGATGTAAAAACTTAATAGAGGCATCTTTGTTGACGTTAACTTGTTGAGGTCAAAGTAATTTCAGGTCTTGAACTATCCAAGTTGGGGAAGACGGCATTTTGTCCTTAACATTTTGGCACCAGATAGGGCATCAGTATCTGATAGAATGTCAGATAGGGCATCAGTAGGGCATTAGATAAGACATCAGATAGGGAATCAAATAGGGCACCAGATAGGAAACCACATGAGGCACCAGATAGGGCATCAAATAGGGCACCAGATAGTGCCTCAGATAAGAAATTAAATAGGGTAACCGATAGGACATCAGATATAGCATTAGATAGGGCATCCAAAAGGTACCAGAAAGGGTACCAAATAGGACATCAGATAGGGCACCATATAGGACATCAGATAGGGCACCATATAGGACATCAGATAGGGCATCAGATAGGGCACTAGTGCCTTTAAGAAATAGGTGTTAAAACAGGGCTTTTTTCTATTAATATCGCAAGAATGAGCTGAAAGTGATCAAATTCTATTGTGGTGATAGTCAAATAAATGTATCAATACCACCGTCTTGTATCCTCAAAAATACAGACACTTTCAGGTGACTACCTCTAACTATCTAAGAGTTTTGCCTTGTGCCCTAGAAAAAAAGTTTGTTGTGGCTTTGGTGCCCTATTTTTGGCAAAAATCTTGCAGCCAAAATGGTCGTGCCCCTAAATTTAGAATGTTCAAGGCTTGTATCCCTATACCAAGACAAGGTTTGTATGTATTCTACAAGGAGACACTTATACTTACAAAGTGACTCGGGAATGAACATTATAAAAACTGAATACTGATCATTCTGCTTATTTCTTATAGTATTCTGAAGGAGAAGATTGTCTTAAAGACGCCATGGCCTATGATTTGCTAAAGACCAAGAAAAGAATGGCGTACATGCTGCAAGCTAAGATAAAATGTCTTTGTGCTGAGTACCGTTTTCTTCCCCCAGTCATACATCAATCAACTTTGGAAGGTGAGTTACTTCTGACATTAATTCACTTTATTAGAGTGTTAAGCCCAATGCAAACAGGTGCAACATTGTTGGCCAATAACACGCAACATTGTTGGCCAACAACACGCAACATTGTTGGCCAACAACACACAGCATTGTTGGCCAACAACACGTAACATTGTTGGCCAACAACACACAACATTGTTGGCCAACAACACACAACATTGTTGGCCAACAACACACAACATTGTTGGCCAACAACAATATTGTTGGGCCCAACATGTTGTGTCCATTTGAATGGCATGTTAATTGTCACTTGCTTTGATTTGTTGGATATTTGAAACTGGTCAAACTTTGGCCCACATGTTCCAACATTTCTATTGTTCTGTGACTGACAAAGCCTGGCGGTAACATGTTGCACCCATTTGCATAGAACTCCGTTGATATTGGCCTTGTGCTTGCTTGCGCATTGCAGGATTTCAGTAGGATAATACAATGTTTCTTTAGACCATCGCCAACATAATTGGGACTTGTTGTATCCGTTTGCATGTTTTCTTAAATACTTGCTGCTACTTTCCCCCTTGTATTCAGAGGCTGAGTTATGTGGACAGGGCTGAATAAGGCTGGACCAAAAACATGTGAAGGTGCTCTGTCAGCCACTATTATATGGTCTATATATGGCCTCAGAGCACAGCATCACAGCATGTTGGTGTCAATTTTGCACAAAGAGGAAAGCTAGAGCACCAGGGAAAAACACTTGGAGTCAGATTGAGATTGTCAAATCTCAGCCCTTGTGCACAGCCCAAGATTTACTCCCAGGTCACAGAGGTAGACGACACGAATAATGCCTACTACCAAATTGATTCCCCACAATTATAGAGATTTTTAGGTTTCATAATTTACCTCAATAAGTGGGGATTCGACCTACAATTATACAACGTCATCAACCTCTAATCAGTTATACTGCTATTTGACTTGACAAGAGGCAAAAAGTTTTTTTAAGTTTGTTATGTATGAAGCAGCTGTCCAATTGCCTGAGCCTGCTGCTCGTTTTTAATTGCATAATGATTGAAAATCGATTTTGTTGAATGAGAAAAACTAGAAAACCCGAAGGAAAATCTTAATATTATGTCCATTCTTTGTACCTGATTACAACATAGGTGATTATAGTGCTAAGCTACAATTGCTGGCTTTTTAGGTATACAGATAAACGTATTTTGATTTGAAACTTACCTACTAACCAATTATTGCACCAATAATGCTATAGATGATGTCCTTGGTCCACAAATTGCCTCAGAATGTGTTTTGGACGGCCAAAAGCTTTGGACTCAGATTGCGGAAGTGATGGACATCTACCAATCAGATCCAGGTATTCTGTCATGATGTGAATCTTTAGTTTTTAATAACTATATTTTCTAACAGGTAAACATGTTTTTTGGGGGACAAAAGTATTGTGGTAGTGCTCGATATTTAATGATTTTTAATAATTCAGTTTTGGTTGTTTCTTTAGAATATCCAGATCATTTAGAATCATTAACTTCGAAAACTAACATCAGTTCCTTGGTAGATGAATAGTCGTACAAATTTACTGCGTGATTATTATTGACGAACCTTGAAATTATTGGTCGTTTTACCTCATTTTACAGCCGTCATCTCCTCCAGTTCAGAAAAAACCATTGAACATTTATGTGTGCTTCAGAACCTAATTACCACCTCGCAACAAGCAGGTCAGATATTCTTTCATCAAGGAGCTGTACGAGAAGCCAAACGATTTCTGATCACTGGGGTGGATATTTCTAGAAGACTACTTTCACCTTGCAGGTATTCGCGTGCTTCTCTTCCTTTCTACCGTATTAATTGTAGTAAATATTAGCAAATCTGTAACATATCATGATTTTGCATGAAGCTTGAAGCTGATATAGGACCAAAGGACTTAAAGGGGAACCCTGACTCTTATTTTGAAGATGAAAGATCTATATTTTTAAGATTTTAGAAAATGTGGTAATGTGGTAATGTTAATAAATGACGGAAAAACTAGCAAATTACAAACTTTGTTATCATTTAACATTTGGAAAGAGAAGATATAACAAGTACAGTATGTCGGTAAGGAGCAAAAGCACTTCAAGAGTCTTGTTGCCAGTCCTGTAATCCAAGGATAAACAGGGAAAGACGATCACCGAACGTGGCACTGATCAATAAACTTTATATCTTGAAATTTTGACCACTTGATAATTGTACTAGAACTTGAAATATTAATAAACCGAGGAGTCTTAATAAGCTCCGGGATGTGGTACTGAAAGTACTTAATTGGCCTGGCATCTTGGCACGCTTTTCTTTCTTGGCCATATAGTTTTATGTTTAAAAAAAACTTGGACCCTTTTCGTGAGTTTGAGAGATCAATATGTCAGCACAGACTGCCAGTGATATGCCTCTTTTCTCTCCAATCAATCTCACTCAATCAAAACGCATTTCCTTTCCCAAAAAGTGCTGATAAAAAAAAAAAACTGCAGTTCAGACAAATTTATTGGTGGAGCTCAGGCCAAGCACTTGTTTTGACTTCTAGGAAAAAATCAAGCAAATCACATATTTCTAAAATATAAAAAAGATATCCTTTATTTAAGGTGAACTTCAAAATAAGTGTGGTTTTTCGTGCCTCAATTAAGTTGACCATTTGATTTAAAATGCTTTTTTTTCTTTTTGTTACTTGTATCGTTTACCAGTCTTTTTAAACCTGTGGCTTTCGTTGAACAGTTGATCCATACTTAAGATAACTTGTTAAAAGTTTCTTCTGTAAAAATGAGTCCTCAACTCATCGCTGATCACTTTTTAGCTTGTAACGTAGTGTCTAGCTACGTAAACATAGTATTGATATAATTAACAATTAGAAAACGAGCTCGCAATTTCTATCAATTGCTGATAGAAATTAAGAGCGAGTATTGTAGTAGATCTTTTCACAGTTCTGAAAGGTAACAAAGTTTCTACATGAAACGAGGCGATGGTTGACCTCGCACAGTTAGAGAAGTGGAAATAATAGACATGCTAATAGTTTCTTTCTCATATTAATTATCTCCAGATTTCTAACTGTGCCAATAAACAACCGAACTACGAAAATATTTTTGATAAACAAAGTTTTAATTTTTTCAAACAATCAGTGTTAATTATAAACAGTTTTGGTGTTAATATGTGCTCGGTAGTTTGTCGAGTCAAACTTGTTTAAATAAATGCTTGAAACTGATTTATTTCTTACCTTCGAAATTTTTCACACCATATTTTGTTGCTGCCTTTGTTTTATCAGGAATTTTTTTTGTTAATTACCAGCTTCAAATTGTCTTCAAAAATGATTGAAAATTGGGAACCGTAGGGCGCCATAATGGATCTCACAGACACTATCTATCACCAGATTGATAGGAGTACGGTAGCCCATCAGTTTACAGCATTTGTGATAGACAGTAACTAGGTTTCTACTAAATATGTATATAACACAATATTAAGAGCTTTGTAAAATTGAAAAATTTATTCAAAATTTATATCCTATAGAAAGAACTTTCCAAAACTTTTGACTTCATACTTATGAGAAGCATTGAGCATTATTCTGAATTTGCAGTTTTTTTATGGTTGGGGCTTCACATTTTTTAACATGTTATATTTGTAACCAAAGTTAATACCATCTTCATTGTGATTTTTTTTTCGCTGTTTTATTGTTTATATAAGTACTTTTGTGATTTCTCTATGAAAGTCAATTGTTGTTTCTTCAACTCAGATTTAGCTTGTTTTTACTTAATCATCCTTTCTCACATTGTTTTTTGCTATTTCAGAGTGGCTAGCTTTCTCGAACAACTCTCCATTTTGGAAATGCACAGAGGTTCCATGGACAAAGCTGAAGAGTATTTGAAGCAGACCAAAGACATCTTGCAGCCTTTCATTACTTTAGAATCACCTGACGTGGGTAGCCTTCCCGGCACACCATTCCTGCAGCACCCTAAATGTTGCTGCTGCAGCTGCTGTTGTGATCCCGCCATGCATGAAATACAATGTACTCTGTTTATTGCTCAGGCCAAGTACCTCAAGCTGATCTCACGGAACAGAGAGTCCGAAGCAGCTCTTAACATTGTTGTTGAGCTGTGTCAGAATGCAACACAGCGCATTTCTTTATCTCTGGAGAAACTTTCTAATGTTCTAAGGCTTGGTTCCATCAGTTTAAAGACACATACTGCAGATGGAGTCTCTGAAGGCGACAAAATGGTGAGTAATAAACAGAGGGCGAAAGGTAGAAGCAAGGTTGCAAAAGAAACCAAAAGAAAAGCTGATGCAGCGGAAAATTTTTCTTTTGAGGAAACTGCTGAGATCATGTTAAGCTTTTTTAATACCACTTCCTCCGTTACAAAAGCTGATTTACTTCTCCAAACTGGCGATGCTAAGTCAGCAAGTAAAGCTCTCAAAACTGCAAAAGAAGCTCTCAGAAAAGCAGAAAAAGCACAAAATGGCTTAACGAGATTGTTAATTCCAGTAGCTGCCAAGTTGTACCTGATGCTGAGCAGGACTGCCCTTGCGATGGATCCAACTTGCAGACAAGCTATTGAGAGCAGATGGAATATCTCCAGTGTAGGAATTGCGACCGATACACAACAAGACACAGACAACAAACAAGTACTCCAACCTGAAACACAGTGCGAACGGTCCAATAGGACAAGATCAATGAGGAGTATAACAGCCAACAAAAAACATCCAACCACTGAGACATATCGTGAACAAGAACAGTCAGTTGAAGGTGACCCTGCTGAAGATGAACAGCAAGAAAGCAGGGATCTACCCCGACGCCGTACAAGGGTATCTAAGGCTCAAACGAAAAAGACAAAAGCAGAAACTGCTTCTTTAGAGGAATCTGGCAAACCTAAAACTTTGCAAAGGAAACTCAAGAATAACGATAATTTGACGTCTGACAGTGAAAATCGTATAGGTGATGTGAAAAGCAAGAGCAAACGTCAAGGCAGAACAAAACGTAAAACCCTTAAAATTGATGAAGTTGATGTGGTTGATACAACTGAGATAAATGGTACGTCTCCAGAAGAGTTGGAGGAAAAGGAAGTCCACTTCTGCAATGGTATGATCAGACAGTTGTTATTTTTTTTATTTCAAGATTGAGATGGATTTGTTCATGTTTACTCAATGGTTTCATTTTATTGTATTCACAGTTTTAGTGCTCTTTAGTTTCAAGTCTTTGCTGTAACTATTCCAATCATTAATTTGTTATCCACCAAAAACCGGCTCATAGACGGTAGTACAAGGTGGCCCTTCTAGATTTGTCAACCCACACCCATATGCCATTCCCCAGTATGATAACAATATGATTCCTAACATATCTGCACAATTATTACAGTTTAGAACTACACTCGCATAACTAGAAAACACATCAGAATGCAGATAACCAAGTGCTAATTACTAACTACAAAAACTGACCATCAGTAATTGGCAAAAGTTATCTTTGTACTGCCTTTTTGTCTTGTCTGATGGTCTCACATTGTGCCGTTACTTGACACAACCATAAAAGAACGTTCCTAAACTAATAAACATTATAACGACAAAGCATTACAGTATGTTGCCGAACGTCATTAATATTTGTATTGTTTTTGTCAAATCAGGATCGGGTACATTGGAACAAATAATCAATCATCTGAAGAAAGGATATGACTTGTGCCAGGGTCTACCGAATCCAAGTCTGTTTTCCAGTATATGTCAAGCTTTAGCTGTGTGTTACAGTCGACATTCTCCTAAAGAAACAAATTTCTACCTCAATGTTTCCTCAGCAGTAGCTCTGAGACACCAAGCAATTTACAGCTCTGGAAAGAAACTCAGGTACGTAACGAAAATGACAGTAAAACCCTTTTTTTCCTTTAAAAACAAAAGTGTCCAGGTTTGTTGGACAACAGAAACAGGACTAAAGCTCTGTTCCAATTGGTTTTTTGGTGTGTAAAAGGTTTGTAAGAGCAACCGAACTGCATTCTTTTTTCAAAAAAGTTAGTTTTACCTGTTGATGGTTTTGAATTTGCTTCGGCTAACATTTTGTAAAATAATCATAAAAAATAAATGAAGAAAAAACAGACATGGTCAAACCTTCGTGCAGTCGGGGCGTTAAAAAGATTCGTGGAATGTTCCCTACCGTCATTTTTTACTTTGTTCGTTCTTCCCTTTTTCCTTTCTTCCTTTCTCCTTCCATCCTTCCTTTCTCCTTCCTTCCTTCCTTCCTTCCTTCCATCCTTCTTACCTTCCCTAAAAATTAATTTTACCCATTGAGGGAATAAATGATCAGTAGTTAATAGAAACCTAATGTGTCTTTCATTTAATGCATTTTAATAGGAAAGTTGAAAAGGATCTTTTATCATCTAACACAAAGGTAAGCTTTTATTTCTGGGTGCTGTTAGTAAGGAAATGTTCTGAGCAAAAGGTTAATAATAAATGCATATGTTTAAATGTTTTACGTTTTTTCGTTCGTGAATCTTAAAGGACACGGTTGTAGTGAAGTATACTGAGAACAGGACTAGTACAGGGTCAGGAAAACTGGAAAAGTGTGGAAATCCGAAATATTTCTGAAAAGTCTGGAAAATAGAGCAAATGTCTGGAAAAAGTCAGAATTTTCTTGCCCTACTTCCGGCAAGAAAGAACTCAATGATTGTAATTTATCAACTGTCATGTATATTATTTTCAAAACTTTAAGACGCAAAACAGGCATAGAAACATTTTCAGTTTGTAGAACTTTTGTCTAAAACGATTACTGATCTAATTTTGAGTCTGGAAAAAAGATAAATCCTTTTACGAGCCATAGTGGCCCATTGGAGCCCGTGCTTATCTCCAGTTTCTGTAGTGTTAAGCAGATGCGAGTCATTGACTCCCCCTGGACGGGACACTAATCCATTGCAGGTTAGCTCCCAGCAGAAGCTGATACTCATTTTACTGACCTCGGGAGGATGTTGTATGTTGTACTGCTATAAGAGTTACGGTTGACTATGGAAAATACTCTTTGATGTAACACAGGGGTTTCATTAAAGTTTGGAACAGGAGGGCATTTAGATTCATCACTTGGGAAAAGATTATGTACAGTTTATTTGCTGTTTAAGTTGAGATGCTGAAAGCAGCCGGGCAAAACTGTCTTCATAGCCAGTCAATTTGCCCGTTGCCCAGCCCTTACTGATACCCCTGATGTAATATAATTGTACAGGAACACGGGGCTGTAGAGATGTCAGTGACTAAACTCGCTGCAAAGCTAGACACCCTATCCTTTGGTAATGAGAGTGAGAAAATTCCGGAAGAAATTCCCCAAGAGATTTGCGCTCAGTGGCGAACCTTGAATGCCATCAGAAAAACTATGATGTCGAGTTCTCAGAGCTACCAACAGTTTCCAAAAGGTTTGTATATCATAGAAATGATCAGTTGGAATATTATCAAAACTAAGTATGAATAAAATAGTATCACTTTGTTTCTTAAAGCCACCATCATTATATCAAGTGACATCTCAAGAACAAAACCAAGGCGTAGTCCAAACTGACGACGTGGCATTTTTAAGGTGTAGCGTCTGGAAAACTGAAAATAGTCTAGAAATCCAAAATTTTAGGAAAGTATGTAAAAAGTTTGGAAAATAGAACAAATTCTGGAAAAAGTCTGGATTTTATTGACTTGACTTCCAGTGATAAAAACACCCATCGGAACACACTAAAATCTCGAGAGATATGTACGAGTCAAAAATCTGTATGAACCCTGAGGGTGCTTCAAAATACTTTTGAAGAAATAACAAAATTTCTCCTTTTAATACAGTATTCGTACGAGTCGTTGAAAACGTGGAAAGTCATGGAATTTTAGAATTTCATTCTCCGGGCCTGGAAATTGATGAAATTTCGACTAGGGTCATGGAAAGTCATGGAAAATTGGTACAATTTAGTTATGACTGTACAAAGATAACATAAAGAACCAAGTTCATTTGCACAAATATCTCAAATAAAAGCTGTTCTCTTCCTTCTTCTTGGCCATTGTGCAAGGGAAAGAGTAATTGAAGGCTCTTTTGCTGTATTTCAGCGGAAGGTCATGAACTGTTGTGAAAGATCATGGCATAAGATGCAATTTCAGAACTACAAAAGATTACGAACCCTGTAATAGGAAATGCGATATCATACATAGCTGTTACATCTACAGATAAAAGCTTTTTGATAGAGCTTGCAAATACGAATTAAATCTTCTTATAATGAAAGCTTCATTATTCGCCGAGCATATTCTTACAAGACTCAGAGAAACTTGTATCCCAACTGTAAAATGTAATATCCATTGCCTCTCTATCCTGTCAGTGTTTGAACCAAGGACTATTTACAACATCAACATAAGCAACACTATAAACTGTTGCAATAGCAACGTCAATAACGAACAACAACAGTTACAATAGCAGTATATCGTGTTGTGAAATCGTCCGGGTAAAGGTTGTCCTGAGAAGGACTGTCAGTCAAATACTAATCAGTAGATCGTGTTGTGAAATCGTCCAGGTGAAGGTTGTCCTGAGAAGGACTGTCAGTCAAATACTAATAAGTAGATCGTGTTGTGAAATCGTCCGGGTGAAGGTTGTCCTGAGAAGGACTGTCAGTCAAATACTAATCAGTAGATCGTGTTGTGAAAT
>JAOCNB020127110.1:0-10791 GCA_026546465.2 Palythoa caribaeorum | reverse complement strand
CCCCCCCCCCCCCCCCCCCCCCCCCCCCCCCCCCCCCCCCCCCCCCCCCCCCCCCCCCCCCCCCCCCCCCCAAGGTAAATAAAGCTTTGTTGTTGTTATAACTGTTTCAAAACTTTGGGTTCATTTCTGACGTACTCACAGGTGCACTTGACAGTATTTAAAAAAACAATTACCAAAAGCTTGAAAAAATTTTTATATATTCAGTTGCTTGTATAAAATGTAATTAATATATGTACAGGAAATCATACAATTTTGAGTCCTATTTGAAATTAATCTACATTAATCAATTTTTCAAAAAGACTAGTATCAAAATTGGAGCATTTTGAAAAATTCACCAAAAACTTTCACATCCAAACCAACTAGAAATGATCATGATGCACACAACTCTCATATTATGTGGAGATTTTTTTTTGTTTTTTTTTAGCTTTCCATCATGTGATAAAAAAATTTTTTCTAGTTTTTGTTAACTATTATTTTTTGCTCTTTATTTCCTTTTTTGCACTGAGTTACCTCAAAACTGCACTGCTCTCAGCCCATCAGAATCAA
The DNA here is from genome assembly GCA_026546465.2 of Palythoa caribaeorum. Taxonomy (NCBI): domain Eukaryota; kingdom Metazoa; phylum Cnidaria; class Anthozoa; order Zoantharia; family Sphenopidae; genus Palythoa; species Palythoa caribaeorum. The sequence goes on along the minus strand of JAOCNB020127110.1, from coordinate 10,245 downwards.
GAAATATTTGTTTGTATTACTAACCCTTTTCTTGCTGGGTTTTTAACAGTTAGAATTCTTGACACCAATCATTTCTACTCTTCATGACAAACAAAATGAATGGTGACTTTATAGGGTTTTTCATCAACTGGTTCAAAAGGTGGGACATTTTTAGTTTCTGTTTACAAATGGGTTTTAGCAAGATAATGGTTAATAATTACAGTAGTTCATAATTTACATGTTTTAACAACATTAAGACGGAATGCAATGTTGCATGCACCAAAAATTGTTGTCATGCCTGAGATGTGTAAATGTTCAAATTGGTATTTGTGCAAGTACAACATGCAGTCCTTTGAAGAATAATTGTTATTACTTTCTGGAAATTTCTACATCATTTTTCATTTGCCTTATAGAAGTAATAGGTTGGTCAAGATATGCACTTTGTAGGGGTAAAATTCAGCAGAATATCATATACACCATGTCAACAACTAAATTAGATAAATTAGATATACAACTCTTGATTTTGTTAAACAAGATGATCCACTAACAATATGCAGGATTTTGTCTGTCACTGAACCTTGGGTTATGTCTTCTGATAAAGGTCAAATGATAAAAAATATTGCAATATTTTCTCAAAAGTTTTGTTGACACTCTAGTTATAAAACCATGAACCACTTGTAGTAAATATCCATTTAGCTTAAACCAAAATACTGTAGGAAAAGTAATTTTCTAACAGATTTTCAGCTAACAACCCAAGCACAAAAGCTTCTTTTATGTTTTAGTAATTACTAAGATATATATTGCAGTATTGCCCTCTGGCAAGGAGTAAAGGATAACTTTAAACAAGTAGTAAAAAGGGATTAGTGGCTGATACTGTAGGGTAGACGTGATCCTGTCTTTTTACACAATCATGCAATGTTTAGCAATCATTATTTTTAAACCAGGTGTACAGTTCCTTCTTCTGTGGAAAAATAGTACTGCTATTCCACATTTATTTTTTTGTATCATTAGTTCAAAAAGTTGGTTATTTATTGCCTGTTATTAACCACAGTCCTTTTAGACTGAAAATATTGGTAGATATTACTAAGCAATTCTTAATAATTGCCCTTTTAATTATAGGTTGTGTACTTTATTTATATTTGTAATTAAGCCATTCTCTCTTGATGGTAGTAGCTATATGTACGCAGAAACAATTGACCTAAAGGAGTTATAGGGGAATTAAAATGTTGGACAAGGTTAGAAAAGTAAAAACAAGAAATATTGCATTTTGTCAGATAATTATCTTTAATTATGATAATCAAAATATTGAAATGTTGTAATAAGAAACTGTTTTCTCAGTGTGAGAATATAAATTGAACCATTAGTGTACAGGGCTTGAAACTAGTCCACTAGTCTGGGACTAGTAAAATTTGATGCTGGGCTATTAAAAAAATGGACCTACTCGCCACTAGCCCACTTATGGGCTAGTACTTTTTCATACTCACTAGCAAAGTGACTAGTGCTAAAGAAAATTAGTTTTGAGCACTGGTGTGTATCTCATGATCATAATTCAGTGCATCAAAACTTTAGTTATCTCCTTATCAAATACTGAGAAAGGTTAAGTTAGTAAGTGACTTGTGAGTGATCACCAATATTAATGAACACATTGACCATCTCCACTTGAATACTGAACTTTAACATGAACTTTGCCAAAGCATTATAAAAATGTGGCCAGTTTATTAGTCATACAAATCTACAGGACATGTACCATATTATATCATGTTTTTCTTTCATTGCAGTAACATTGATTCTATCAAATTCAAAAGGAATGTATTGTAGGAGCTGTCTAAAGTTTTACACTGAATGGCTCTGATGAAAGCAACAGAAGACTATGGAAAATTCAGTGTAAACTAAATTCAAACTTTTAACCTATAACAAATATTTTTGAAGATATGAGCCAATATGTTTTTTTCAAAGTCTTACTTGTAGGAGAATATACCTCTTAAAAAAAATAGTTATTTCCTTTTGTTGAAAGAACTCATACAATGTGTTTCTTTTTTTGAAGAAACAATTGCTTGGCACAGAAATACCAGAACTAGTGCATAAATGTACATGTATGCACTACTTTTTGATACAGCAAATTGTTGTTTTTGCCTATAACAAAACTTATCAATATATCTGGAACAAAATTGAGTGAAAGATGTTCACAGATCCTGTCTCTAATTAACAATATTTCTATTTTTGAAATCCTTAAGTAATTATCTTTTGTTATTGTCATACAAAGACAACACTATAAGATTTATCAAAATGTTCTGAATAACTTTGTAAAACTGTAAATAAAAGAAAATTCTAAATCATAAATATCTTATTTATATTGCAAGTCATCAGCTAACTTTAGTCATGTTCTGACAATGTGTTAGCTTTTTTGGCAGACTTTTTAAATCTTGTCTGTAAGCAGCTTAAATGATTTGAATTTGAGCCAAAACAGCCAACATGGCCGCCACAAAAATTTAAGAATATGTTTGTTTAACGACCTTATGTTTTCCACCATCCTCTCAAGTTTAATTGCTAGATTGCCTTCCAGACAACTGTATAAATATAGACTAATACTGGTTCAATAGAACAACAAATATCATTAATTCCAACACCATATTGATATTACATGGTTTGAAGTAAGGTTACTTGCGGTTTTGGCAAATATCATCCCAAAACCAGGCGAGGACGAATAACAATGTTGACAATTTCTTTTGGGAAACTCCCACTTTAAACAATTATTTTGAGGTTTTAAATGTTCCATAATACTTTACGACAACTTTGTTATATTTTTAAACTGTAATTTAAGCAAAATAAAACTGAAAGTAATTCATTTTTAAGCTTGCTCACTTGATTTCTAGAAGCGTTTTTACGTCAAATTAAACTGGGGGGTTTCGATTCTTCTTTGAAACTACGCAGAACACGTCTCTCTGAATTTACTTAATTTCAGATGTGTTTATTTAATAGATTTGCGTTTTTCCGAAACTTGCATTAAACAGAAGAAATGATAAGTTAACAAATGCAAATAAACACGACTCCACCACTTCGCATTGCCGCGAAGTCAGGGAACTGGCGCACTTTTCGCGGTCTTTTTGCACTTAGAACACCGAATTAATAAAAATAACAGGTTTAACGTCAAATTTATTTAATACTTAAGCACGAAACTTGGTTAAAAACTCCGTGAAACAAGAAAACAGTTTAACGCCAAAATAAAATATTATACGTGAGAGACCTGATATCCATTGATAAGTCCTTTTAAAAAGGGATATCTCTTTAATTTATTGCACAGAAGTAATCTATTCTTACGCGGGGCATTATATAATTAAAAATTTTCTAGTTTTGAGAACTATTTTGGCACATTTTGTAACACGATTGAACAATTTTTGAAGTAGACGACGGCAAAAACACTTTTAGAGTTGCAATAAAATATTAAATCGATTCGACAGAAACCCTTCAAAGTTCTAAACTCGCAGATTTGATGATAGAAAACTTTTGAAATAATGTTGAAGTGTTTTTCCCGTTAAGAGGCAACATCGAAGTTTTATCTTAACGGGAAAAACACAAATGAAAAAAATAAACACAAACGAAGCCCTTTTAGGCACAGAAATAAAGACTTATTTTAAGTGAAAAATCCAAAATTTCGTATCGGCTTTATTCCTACGCTTTAGCTTGAAATGATTCCAGAGGATAGCTTTAATAATTTTTTCAATTCCTCCAAAAAAAGTTTCTTAATAAATCGCTCTCTTTGTTTCAGTGTATTGAGAAAACAAAAGGCCCACCTTCTCTGCAAATCCCACTCACGCTGAACTGCGTTTCTGCCGAATGTTTATCATGCGGGAAGTGTGGAACACCACGCGCGACAACGCGCAACAATTGAACATCAAATGTGACTGACTAATTTGAACACTCTCGGCGCAAATCTCCAAACAGAGAAACACATAAGTGAAGGAAAAGATTAAAAAGCAAAAGGCGTATAATGCAAAACATACCTGAGTAATTGTTGAACAGAATATACCAAGGAAAAGGACGAGATGCAAGGCCGTCCTGTGGAAATACAGACCACAAACAAATGCTCACTTTCGGAGGCAAATCAATCAAAAATTCTAATTCACTTATCTTCGAAAATCTTTCAACTTACCTTCGCCCCATTATAAATAATTACAAAAGCCCCAAGGACGAACTACAACATGAAGCCTGTGAGAAAAACCCTGTTTGCTTCAAAGCCTATGAACGGCAGGGATATTGGTTTGTGAACTTCGCCGCGTTCTAAGGCCTTCGGAAATGCTCAATCAGGCTGGGGCGAAATTTGACTCCACGATGGAAGACTGGCCTGCCACATATCTGACAGCACTTATGCGCGTCACGCCCAGCGCCATATCACAAATTGTGAGAAAGCTAGGTGAGGCGGTGAGCGACACGGATCGGAAGTTTCAAAATGCACACGAGCCCAGATTTCTCGCCTCAATTTTCAATTTGACAATTTAAACCACCAAGTGCTTTTTACCGCGAAGATTGACGCGACAAACAATTTATGACCGCGCCAGATGTGACCGAAATCCAGGAACTAAAAGCCGATCAAATTTTACTTGATGGAAAATTTAAGTTTTATATAGTTAGAAGTGCAATGGCCTTTTGAGACAACGGCGTAAGGGATTCATTAAATGATTAATTATAATTTCCTCCGAAAAGGATACCAACTTGAAAAGTACTTTAAGATAGTGTTTGCAAGAACGAAAACGCCTATTCTTTGCTGGATAAAGTGAGTCACAGCGGTACATCAATAGATTTACAGTAAAGTGCACTGTCAATGTACCAGCCCACCAAAAAGATACTTTTTGTTCATTCCGCAGAAGGAAAAAAAATTCATTGTGTTTATTTAGAAAGTTTCTCGTTTCCGTTATTAGCTGATAATAAGACTGTTGTTTGAAAGCAAGGTTTCCTGTGAAAGATTGCCCATGGGATTTCATGATAAAAACCAACAATCCCAAAATGTTTACTGCGACCACACACAATTGTAACAGACTTGACACGATCTGTTTTGTTTTCTAAAAGTTTTTTTAAAAAAAACTCTGATACTAAAAAAGCTTTCGTGGTTGCGAGTTTAAGAATTTTATTACTACGAGCTAAAATCCGCTTTGTATTTCTAATTTCGAAGTTAATCCTTAACTCTGCCCAGGGCGAATATAGCGCAAAAATAGTCATCTTAGACAGATTTTACGATCTTCCCTCAAAAAGCATGCGATCACAGCCTCAAACCGCACGAAATAGTAAACTCCTTAAAATCCAACCACAACAAAGCATCTTAGATTTTACAAAAAATAATTACAAAAGCTAAGCATTCTTAGATATATAACAAATTGCTAATCGACTGGCGCAAATTTTTTCAGTGGTTAATAATTGAGACGCTCAATATTTTTTGGAGAATTCTGCGTTTCCTTTCCGGTACATTATCGCCTTTATCTGCTAAGACAGAAACAAAAGGGTCATACCAAGCAATTTGAGGTCAGGAGAACTCCTGAGAATTCTTAAAAGCTCCGCGAATGGTAAAGCTAGGTGATGACATTACTGATCTTTGATTGATAGAACCTACTGACACATTCTACTGTCACAATTGTGGACAGAAAACTCGACAGCTTTGCCAAACACTTTTACCGCAAAAAATAATATTTCCACAGATGGTATTGCTCTAAAAAGCTTAGGCATGACCAAGCCCTACGAAAATGAAATACGCCCAGAAAAATATTCCTGTGTTAAACCATCTGTAAAACCAATTTTAATTATGGACAGATGAAAACATAATGCTCTATTGCTTTACTTGTTTGTGCTTGGCTGACCAGAGATAAGAAAGGGCGCGCTACCTCTTATGTTAAGCAATTTGTTTTAAAAAAATTATAATACTCTCGTAGATTTTGAGAGACCGTATCAAGGGACGAGAGGTAAAATCGCGGGCATACGCTATGTGCCAAAATTTAACTGAAGTCCACTTTCCAGTATTTTAGAAACTTTATTCGACCGACTCACCATAAAAACAAACCTAAATCATACACGAGGCCTTCCTTTCCGCTGCAAACAGCCCAGCGTCCATCAAGGCCGATCCCAAAAGTTCCAAACAATTTATTAATAATTAGATTAGAGAATGTTTTGCCACCTATAGCTTGAGATCTGTGAAATGTCGGCATTTGTTGGTATATGAGATACTGGACCTCCGCCCAGTTGACCGCTTGACATGTTAAATTCTCCCGTCTGTCAGATGAAGTAATTTGATCTCTAGAGGGGACAGCAAAGAAACCCCATTTTCTCACTCGGCGTTAGTGGTCACTTTGGTCGCTGCTGAACTTCGGGCGTCCAACACAACTGGATAATATTTAAAAATTATGCAAAGATAGCTGAGGGACGAACATTGAGCAATCAGCAGTGATCACACAGAAAGTCAAAATGTGGTGAGTGTAGATTAGAAGCGTTTGGAAAATGTTTCTCGGCTTATCTCCAGTTCAATACACGATCCTCGAAGTTTCACTATAAACTTGTCTTATTCTCGTCTTGCACAGGCTTCAAGTCAGTTTTGTGAGTATTATAACCGCTTTAGCGTTGACCGTCGTTAATTCTCCTGCTACAGAGGCTGCGGTAAGTTTAGTTTGTATTTCTCAATGATTAAACAAACGACTGCAAGTCTCGCGCACTTTACATTAGTATGCCCGCCTCCCGAGCGAGTGGGAAGCCGCAAATCGAGGACTTAAAAAAATTTCTCAGATCATCCCGCAAAATCAAGATATTTCGAAACTTCAAAAGCATAGCCCCACTGAAATATATCTTTCGCAATCAATTAAGGGATTTCAGATTATTGGAAAATGGTGTTGTTATGAATGAAATAACAAGACATAGCGTGGAGTTAAATCAAGTTTACCGCGGGAGTAAAGCCTAAAATATTAATTACCATGAGAATAATGTGTTAATTCCAAAGAAATGTACCAACTTGTATGTTTCTCGTTTTTAATTTCCCGGTTTCAAAATAGACGGTACTATAATTAAATTATGAGAAAACAGTGTTATTGTTGTTTTTGCCTTTGATGGTGGCTTTGTTTGCTTCTTTAAAAAGACAAAAATTTACGGATCCGAAAATTTTGAAATTGCCAAGCTCACATCAAATTCCATACGCAATCTTTCACCTGATTAATTTTTTTTATTTTAACAATTACGGAAAAAGTCTGCTGGCTGCAAAACCGATACATATGTAAGAGACAGTTTTAGTCTTTATCAATAATCACTAGGCGAATATCTCGACACAAATGTTTTGATCAGCGCACAATTCGCGATTCTTCTTTTCCGTACACGTGAAAACATCAGCTTACCAAGATATCGATAAAATTATGTTTTTGTTTTCATTTAAAAAAAAAATACTAAACTGCGATATCCTTACGCTCATGTAAAGAGGTTACTCTCAATAAATACCCTTACAAAACGGGAAAGCACTTTGCATGGTCAGCCGATGTTTAGGAATGTGCGGTTAACACTCGTTTCCCGCGCGATCTTTCCCCATAACAGAATTTTGCGGGAAGTGCGTGATCTTCATGTAAATCCACAGTTCCTGCTAGAAGGGTCATTGCTGTCATATTTATCAACTGTTGTCATTTTGATTTATTTCTATCAAGGGTGAGGGAGAGATAATATATTGGGCGCTCTACGGCCCAGACAATTAACTCAAAGAAAGCAATAATTGATTTAAATAAGCGACCTTAATTTACTGCATTCGAAAAAAAGGACGTTTTAAATTTTCTGGCGCTTTATCAAAAACTTACAATATACCTATTGCTGTTTCCCAGCAAAACATTATGACTAAGAGCTGAAACATTAAATTTCTGCCTCAGGCAAAATCTACAACCAAATTCTATGTACTGTTGTAAATATGTTTTTCCCAAGGTAATACTAATAGCGATTTGAATTAATAGCTAGAGACGGAAGCGATTAAAACTGTTTGACAAAATAGAAATAATGCTGTCTTTCAGCGGGGACAAGTTGTGAAAGTCGTTTCTTTATATTATAGAACTTCGAAAATCTTGATTCATTTTCTGAGAATTTTTGAGTAAAAGTGTCTCAAAATTCAGTAACCAGTTGTTTGTTTTCTGACTGAAGGAAAACTTAAAAATACGACTTTGGACGCGCATTTTCCACTCAAACAGAGAACGATTTTCGTGAATGCGCCAACAAAATTTCATTGATCCAAAAATTGTCTCCGCCTAGAATTATGGCTGAAACTAATACTAAAACTCCATTGCCGTTTCCGAATACAATACAGATGTCTCACGAAAGCAAATGGCAATAATTTTCTGACAGTTTTTTAAAATACTCAGTACGTGATCCTTTTGCTTTGCGGTATCGAAGACAAGGTCACAAATTTCGGACGGTCTCAGTGTTTGATGACTTTATCCTCATAGATATAAAAGCTTAAAAACTATTTTCATAGCCAGTTCAAGTTCGCGTGGATACTTTTTGCTAAATCTAGAAGGATCAACACGCAGAGTTTTGCCCCCCTCAAGATAGGAAGCACGACATTGAAAATTGTCTTCCTGTTGCCCTGTTGGCAAAAACTCAAAATCACGCAATTCAGTGAAAGATTCTTTCAGCTTAATAAGAGTTTTACAGGGAAAAGAGTGAGAGGATCACGTAATCAACTTGTAATCTACTGTTTTGATTGGAAGAATGCTATATCTTACACTCTGCGATCAATGTGCTTAAAAAATTGGCCTTACGTGATCGTTTTCTGTCGAAAATGCGATTAAATGAAATAACTTGCGTCGTTACGACTATAGGCCTTGTCTTTAAACTGGGATTATCTGTGAAAGAGTAAATTAGAACGAAAGAGCAAATCATCTGAGAAAAGGAGTTGTCAGAGAAAGGTCAAGGGGCCAGACTAACATTAATTCTATGCGATAGACAGGAAGATGGATCGTTCGAGATGACAGAAAGCTAAAAAAAGTGAATGGAAGTGGAAAAATAAAACTACGTGTTAATTATCATAAAGCAAACTAGAATTTAAAATCCGACGTTTCTGGAAATCTAAAAATACGTAATCAGTGCTGAAATGTGCTTATGAAATCACCTTCAGAGACATGCTGAGATTCAGATAGGCAGACATCAAAATAATAAATTATGCAAAAGGAAGGCTCTTCGAAAAAGTGTTATGAAAACAACTTGTAACTACGAGTAACAAACTGAAGCCAAAATATATCCAAATCAAGCACTAGGTGAAGAAATATTAAAAATACCTGATAGAACGTGTGGGCCTAAAGGTTATATATTGTAAAAGGTTCCATTCAAAAATAGTCTGTGTGTGTTAAAAAAATAAATACATGCACAGACATTAAAAACAACAAGATCGGATGAATAAAAATAACGTCAATGGCTATTTTCTACTCACCAACCTAAGAAAGTTTTAATGTCGAAGTTGATCGGTCAAGTTAAAAGTGCTAATATCTTTTTCAACTAAGTTAAAATAAGGCAACTCTGTAATAAATAATTATTTAATAAAAAAATTGAAATAAAGCGAGTTCGCATTTTACGCAAATGTCAAGGAAAATCCATTGTCCTGCGTACAAAATACTCTTCATTAAAAATCTAACTCAAAGGCCAAATTTCTGTGGATTTATTAGTGCACAACTCTTTGTTTAAGAAGTCACACTTGTTATGTATTTCAATGAAATTTTGTTTTAGCTTTATATTTATAGAACATTTTATTCTTAGCTTGATAATTCAGTTTGAGATTTAGAAACGTCGTTATTTTTTTAACTTTAATGATTTTCTCTTTATTGCAGCTTTTTATTGCAAAATCTATCAGAAATCGCTTCTTATTCGTTTAAAAAATATTTCCAAAAATATATTTACTAGTTAAGTTCTGAAAAAATTTGCGCAAAGAAGCAAAATCACTTCAATTTTCACATAATTATATTTTGTTGATATCTTTGTCCGCCAGTTGATGATTTAACTTAAGAAATTGTAATCTATATTTATTGCAGTGCTCGGGATGTCAAGCATGTATACCTAAATGTATTGGACCTAGAGGAATGAAGGTAAAGTTGCACATACTATGAAGGATTAGCTTCAGCAATATGACTAGCCATTATTGGTCTAGTTCCTGGGTTATTATTGTTTTATTCAATTCTCGAAGATGCTAATTATCTTGCAATACACTCTTTTTTTTATATAAGAACGTCGAATTTTTCGACTGAGGCTGAACGTTCTTAAATATTTTCGGGATAT
>JAOCNB020127031.1:0-10791 GCA_026546465.2 Palythoa caribaeorum | reverse complement strand
GGCTCCACCTGAATTGTTCTTCAGTTGGTACAAGATTTAATGGAGCCAAAACCAATTGTAGAATTGCACACAGTTTAGGTATCCTGCTGATGAACAGTAACTGTTTTGCTATTCATTTTCAGCGGCATATATAGTTTATTTCTGTTCAGATATCAATATCCATAGATGTTTTGTAATGATTAAATGGACTAGAACTGGGAATGTTTGAGCGATTCCTATGTATGTTTGTCTTTCTTGAAATAGTTTCAACGATTCCCAGTCTCTCAGCAAAGTCTAATTTTTTGTTTGTACCAAACTATTTTCTAGCAGACTTGATGTTTCCATTAACTTCGTCAACTATAATGTAAGCTTCAAAAATATCTTGTACCCGTTTCTGTAGCTTTGATGCAAGAGTTTTTACCTTATCAAAAATATTCTTAGTAGTAATGAAAACCTTTACGGTCTGGAAAGACAAAAAAGAGGCTTTCAGTCCCCGGTCTTTTGTGATAGTATCTTTATCCCAATTTCAGTTTCCAGTAGACGTTTTCAAATTTCGGTACTTGTGGGGGGTAATAACGGCACCTAGAAAGGTGACAAGGAACTCATACATTTCCAGGAAAACATCTAAGCACGTGTGCCTTTCCATCCAGCGTGTCTTGCATAGACTTGGAAGCTCACTGTGAGAATTTTCAGGCAGGTATTCTTTCAGTGTCAGCTGAAACAGCTTCTGTCGCTTTGGGCTGTTAAATAAAAATAGATATATCCCGTTAAATACACCTATCAAATTTCGCACCTGACAGTTTGCATGTTGCTGCGAGGTTTCTCTGCGATGAAGAGATTTAGGCAGTCAGCATAGCATTGCGTAAAAAAGCTAACGGACTGATCCATTTTATCTTAGCCCGAACTCCTTCCTTTCCACTTGAGATTACGGAAGCATGTAAAATGTTTTTAACTCGGGACCTCTCTGAAAATCACATGTGTGAGAGAGCATCCTGACAAAATATTGTTATAAATGGAAAAAAAATCCCCATCATATGCCTGTACACTGATCTAGGATCCAAAGAAAAAGATGTATCAGAGAGAGATTCCTAAATCTTTCTTGAAAACATGGTGCCATTTGTTCATTCCAAGTTCATAAAATTAATCAGGCATTCTTTGACATGAGGATCGCTTGGTGAAGACTGGTCCACAAACCTCAAGCATAAAGATAAAATCTCCTGGTTTGAGTTTGAATCTATACCCTCATCATCTATAATTGTGAAAGAAAGGACCTTAGTCCTTAGCTCTGCTGTCAGCCATCATTCTGGATAGCTTTACTAGTATATCTTGCTCAGTCGGCTTGATGACAAGACCTGCTTCTAAAGAGGTTTGTTTCCTTTTGCCTGCATGTCACTGTTGCAGGGTAACGAAGTTTTCTCTGTTAACTTCATAACTGGAAAAATTAACACAATCGTCACGATGACCTCTAAATGCCAGAAGTGAAACAACCTCGTAAAAAACAATTCTATTTATTATTTCTAGGAAGAATAAAAGAAAATAACAACGAACAACTGCTTCTCAAAGGGAAAGGGAAGGGGGGGGGGGGGTAGCAACCCCCTCAACCCCTCCCCTGGATCCGCCACTGCTTATCTTTGTGATAAGTCATTAAACTTAACTGAATGTTTGAGTGCAAATTTAGAATTGCTTTCATTAGCTAAGTTTTGTCTCTATGATAATTCAATGCGACATTGAATATAATCCTCTTGCGCGCGCAAAAGACATCCCCACAATTCATCAATTGTTATGTTTAAGGTAGTAAGTCTGGAAAAGAAATCCTGAATTTTACGCAACGACGATGACGACGCCTAGTAAAAAATAAATTTATATTTTACAAGCGAAATTCGCGCGACTGTCTACATTTGTTCGGTTCGCCAATGGCTCTAAAATCGTGTCTAAGCTAAATATGCAACGACGGTGTTCAATTCCAAATGGAAATACGAAAAATTAGCCGTCATCGTTCACGTTCTGTAGACGACGCAGAACTTGGTCATTTCACGTTGTTGTTTTGCAGAGGACGGCAAAGAAATGTACTAAGATTTATAACACACGTGCACAGCTATTGTTTCGCTCATTACACCTTTTGTTCAGTGACGTTCTCGTTGCCATCGTCGTCATGGTTTGCTTGAGCTCCCTTAAACAGTATCAGCCAAAATTTGAAAGAAGTTGTTTTACACCGCAAGACATGGTTTAAGTGTTTGTCGGTGTGTATGACAAGTCGATTGCATATAAATAGGAAATAGGCTGCAAAAAAACAAGGTTGTTTACCTGTTGTTTTTGTTTCTAAATTTTGGATTTAAAACAATTCAGAAATCTTGAGCCGAAAACGGAATAGCAAAGCCGAAAGTGTCACAACAGTTTGAAAGGTAGTTGACTTCGCTCAATTCGACAATTAGACGATGCACGCGTGCACGCAAGTGAATGTAACAAACTTTGAAAAACTCAAATCTATCTTTACGATTCATAAGAGACCGTCACAAACAGAAAGACGAAAACAGGTTTTCTTTGAAAAAGAAAAGGAAAAAAATTATTTTCCCTTTCCTTGCTGTCAATTGGTTTGAGCTTTACATAATATTTTGTGTAACACCTGTTAATTGGCCACATCAACTAAACTTCCATAATCCCCTCCCCAAGTTACGTCTCTTGTTCGACGATTTTCCTAGCCGAATCTCCAGTTAGTGTAAAAATTGTCCTCACCAAATATTACATGACATTTAACGAAGCTTAACGAGATCAAACGCAAATTGAAAGGCTAAATCTTTAGGGATCTGCTATTGTCTAGTTGCAAATTAACAAATAAAAATTCGAGTAAGAACAATAGAAAAAGATTGATATGATGATACAATTAAAACACAGATAGATTAAACTTTAAGTAAATAATTTAAAAAAAAAACTATTGAATGCGTCGGGGAGTAGACACGAACTTTAAGTAGTGAGATGCTCTGACGAAGGGCTAACGCTCGAAACATTTCAAATTCACACGGTGGTGATAATTCGTTTATCAACACTACTTCAAGTTTTTAAAACACAGGTAGCTTCTCAACACTAATAGCAACATCGTAATGAAGCTTAAAACTTTTGAAATTAAGTCACATCAGTTAAGGGACAAACCAAGGAATGTTACCATCTGCAGGCAGTTTGTCTAAACAGCCATGGAACTTGGGATTTTTGCATGTTTTGAATGATCCAGGACGGTAATAATCCCAACTACTGCTAGCACCAGTTCTTCGCCAATGTTGTGCATGCTTATATACTTCATGTCCATAACGATTGCGTGCAAACAACCCAGGGTTATATGGACCTATAACCCACCTGCCTCCATATAATACCTTTGTTCGGATATGGCGAATGTCGTGAGGGAGAAGCTCGTGGTTTGACAATCGGGCAAAACCCCAGACTTCAATATACATGTCTGGAGTCCAAAAGAGGAAAAACCCCGCGGAAGACCATCCACCTTTTCCATTCTTTACAGCAGCTTTAAATCCCGTAATCGGAAATCCGGCTTTTTTAAACGCTGCTTTAGTTTCACTGTTGGAAAATACACTAATATTTGTAGCAGAAATAATCAAGTCTCCGTCTTCTTCCCATGGAAACATTTTTCCAAGTTTTGCAGCACTTAAAGTGGTACCACTATCTAATTCATAGGATAACTTATTGTTGTCACAGAAATCATGAAAAAACTTGAAAGCTGCAGCTTGTTGCTCAGAACAGCAAATGGGAAGTGCCATAGATGCTGTCACACCTGTGTTACACTTGTACCCAATGTCACGGCATGACAACTTGTGGATTACGTTACCAGGAAGAACAATCCTATTTAGTGTCCATTTTTTAGCCAGTGGCAACCATGTGTCTTTTATGATGACTTTTGCGTGCAGGCCGTAATCATAATCTTCCGCAGTAAAGTACATTGCATCAGGGCAGTTCATAACGCTGTGGTTATTTTCTCTCACTCGCAGGAACCAATCTTCCATGAAAAGCTCTTTACTGAGGCTCTCGTCAAACTTGACACTTTTGAGAAGGTCTGTTTTTGTAATAAACGGGCCTACCAGATGGTCACAATACATACATTCGTTTTTGGAGTGAAAATACCCCTCTTTGTACTCTAAAGAGCTTTCTTTGGTAGCAACCGACCTTCCAGTGACCAGTTGTATTGCGAAATGAGCCACCAGCCACTTTGACATTAGGAACGCTGCTGACCACTCGCACTTGTCTCTCAAGGCGTGATAACCAGCTAAAGTGGGAAACATCTCGACCGATTAACACATAAGGAGTATTCACTTTGGCTACCAGTAGATTCCATACCTTACCACTCAATGATTTCTCACCCACTTCAAAAACCTTCACCTTTTTGTAACTTTTTACAATGTCAAGAATTTTTGAACTCTTTCTCACAGCAAGGAAAACCTGAACTTTGGGATATGTAATGTTGATTCCTCTTAGCACGACTGGAGCATGTTTCTCGTCTCTTTCTGGAACATCCTTCATATTTAGCAAGATGGTGATAACATCTTGAAATTGCTTCACGTTTGTACATTTGACCATTTTCCAACCAGTTTCAAAAAATGTAAAGCTAAAATTTGTATTATATTTAGGTGGGGAAGACTCAGGACAGACATCAAGAACTTGTGGCTCCCGAACTTTCTTTACATCTTGTGAAGTATTCTGATCTCCGACTGTTTTCGATTGTGAGTCAAGTGCCAGTATTATGTTTTGGAGTTTCTGGAGTGGGACATCAATAGAACCTTTTTCCCTTTTTGTTTTGAAAAGTTCAGAGTAGAGACATTGCAGCTGCAGTAGAATCTCTTTCCTCAATTTTTCACCATCTGTTTCTCCTTTTAAAGCCAGTGATATGTTCTGAAAGAAAAAGAAACATATAAGTACCGCTTATTCATAACAGCTTTGTGGCTCAGGAATGGCAGGGAGCGATGTGCAAAACATCCCTAATAACTTTTATTTTAAGAACTCGTAATGAGAAAATAATACAAAACTGTGTAAAGGTGTCACAAGGTTTTTTCGTTCGTATTTTGCACAGTTGCAGTGTACTCTGTTAATGAATATAGAATCATTACTTTGATTCAAATTCTTTTCCTTTAAAGTAAATCTATTTGCCTGTTTTACCTCTTGATTTTATAGGAAGTTTGGCTGCTTCATTTTCTGCCACTTTAAAATGCGGATTAAATTAAACTAGTCATAACAAACGTCCTTTATATAAATATCAGAACAATAGAAGCCAAACTGTACCGCTGATCTAGTAAACTGCAGTCGCATCTGCATTCAGCATTCTGCAAACTACACCCGACGACCGTTTTTCGTTTTTCAACCGCTGAACTTCGGTTTTGGTGTTTTTCCCAGGAGCATTAACCCTTTCAGCCCAGAGCAATTTAACAACATCTAACATCTCCTTACATAACTCATAACAAAACAATATAACTGGTAATGTGAAATAAGAAATGGCTCGATTGGAATAAACTGTTGAAGTTGAAAAGACAAATTCTCCCAAACTAGTTATACAGAAAATATGGAGCTCAGTTGGGAGAATTTACCAACACGTCCACCGAGGCAATTTTTTGTGCAACTTGTGTCGCAACACCATTGCAGGAAAAGGGTTGACAAGCTGATCGATTTTCGTTTATTTGAATTTACAGGCTGAAGGAGGAAAACTTAGCAGCGAGTATTTTCCTGGGTAAGTTTTGAAGGACAACATTGAAGTTGTCGAGGGGAAATCTATTGCTGATGCTTTTAATGACTTCTTTGCCAACATTGGTAGTAAACTAGCCAATTCTATCCCACCAGCTACTAAATCACCACTCTCCTACTTACCCCCACAGAAACCTAACAGTTTTTATCTTCTACCAGTTACATCTAATGAAATTGAAGAAGTAATTTCCACCCTCAATATAAAAAAAGCTTGTGGCCCATTCAGTATTCCAACCAAATTGCTGAAGCTTTTGAAATGTTTTTATCTAAACCACTAGAAACATATTCAATGTCTCCTTCACTACTGGTATGGTTCCTGTATAACTTTAAAGTGCGTTCATTGTGTCTTCCACAGTGCTAGTCACATTTTCTTCTTTGCTTTACTCCAAAATGCGCTTAATTACTCCAGGAGAACAGACTGCCATATAAAGAGATCTTGCATCTGTGAGTGTTGTGTCTTTTACAAGCACTGTTACGCCCTGTTCCGCTTTGCTTACATAATAGCACTTAGTTCTGTCACTTGTATTTTCCCACAATAGCTGTAAATGAGAACAAACATGGCTGATATGTCGTTAGCATAGGTAGGCATTAAGGTGGTTTTGGCACGTGCCAGGAGGGAGTCTTCTTTTTTGTCTGCTGTCAAAAGAATTTTTTCTGAGGGAGATTCGACATTACTGGGAGGTGCGTGAAAGTTTCCAAGGGGAGCTAGATGAGTATACTGTGAAAACTGTGTTCTGAGCTACCATCGAATTCCTCTTTTACATTTGAAAAAATGAAGTAAAAAGTAAGGTTGCTGACCACAATATTTTGCATCCTGTCATATAGAATTAGACAGTTAGCAACAATACACATGTTAGGAATAAAGCTGCAAATATTTTGCATAGTAGCATACACAGAGGGTTGCATAATGTACTGAAATGATTCACAATAAAATGATTCCATACCACTCAGCCATGACCAGGAAACTGATTTAAAATCAAGTTTATTGCTGATTGGAATCTATGTTAACTATCAACCCAATTGCAATGTTTGGGTAAATTAATCATCTTACCTCCACGCAACCAAGTGATATTACCCTCTCTGCGACCACATTCGACCTCTTTCAAGTACTTCATAAATAGCTCACATGCTTCTATTTCATACACTCTTAAAATTCTTGCTCTGCAAATGAAGGTTTTAACAAGGAAAACAATTTCGTTCTAGTAAGTTGTAACGGTCTTGTATAGAGCGTTGAATAAGTAAAGTCAGCTCATTTTGTGATACCTGTTGTTAGTTCACTAAGGCCGACCAACTGACAAAGTTTAAAGCATTTCCTTTTTTCAAAGCTGACATTCAAATATGATATTTACAAGCAGCCACTCTTAATTAATTAGTATGTGTAATCAAATGGTGACGAGTGAAATTAGAAAA
The DNA here is from genome assembly GCA_026546465.2 of Palythoa caribaeorum. Lineage (NCBI taxonomy): Eukaryota > Metazoa > Cnidaria > Anthozoa > Zoantharia > Sphenopidae > Palythoa > Palythoa caribaeorum. The sequence goes on along the minus strand of JAOCNB020127031.1, from coordinate 3,669 downwards.
TAATTTCACGCGCACTTTGTCAAGATTCTAATTATCTAAACTGTAAATGTGGCCACTACTAACAGCAGCACTGGAGTGGGTATTGGAATATTGAAGGAGAACTCGCCTTGTTCACTCTCTAATTTGAACTTCTTTGTCGTCAATAAGGATGCTGAGTTGTCGCTGCAAATCAGCATCACTTGAAACCTGGGGTGTTAGTAATAAAAAATGCAGCTTGTGCTCAAGTAAGTTTTCATTTACCATTGACTACTCAGTTACAATCGCTTTATTAGGGTTTTCTGCTGCAGATATAAACGCATTGACTGCTTCCTCGCTAACCTTTTTTAATCTGAGGACGCCATTTTGAAAGTGTTGCCATGGCAATTTTGTAATTTCACATGTGAAATAACAAATAACTAGTGAAATTTCGCGTCAAAATTACGGAGTAATTTGTCACCCATTGTATTAATTAATCAATTAATTAATTAAGTGGCTTTAAAAGTCATTAAAGTTGATGTTCCACCTACACTCTAATTTGCAAAGGCAATTGTTCGTGACACAATTCCAGGTTTTTGTATGTCAAAATTAAATCGGTCACAGTTTATAAGCTGTGGCTTGACCTTTCCAAGATCAAAGGTGATTCGAATAAACTTTGTAACGTTGCCCCAGATGTTTTAGTTGTAAAACAGTCTTGTTTTGGCTGTTCCCTTCAAAGTGTATTATAAAGACTCGATTACTGCAGCTTTGTCTTTCACATCTTTTGATTTCTTGATCTGTCTGGAGACTTGTAGTCTGACCAAGTCGGTGGTCTTGATGAATGCAAACAAATAACAAACTAATTGTGATAAAAGTGATTAAAGGTATGTTGCTTATTCTCTTTTTTTTGACTGGACAGAATCGAGTTATGTTAGATAATTATGTTTATATCTTGCGTATCTAAAAAACTTGTCATTTGTCTAGATCTACGTTTTATTTATTTACAAACTCAAGTTAGTTTATCAGCCCTTCAATCAATCAATTAATCGGATTCTTTCAGAAGAATAGTATTTTGTTTCACATCTAAGTTTGTTTTTTTAAACGTATATGCATATCTTCTGCAAATCCCTTTTCAATATTTCTGTCACTATAAGGTGTCGTTTTTGTGATTCAGTACATTTTGAAAGTCAGTTGGTGGATGTTTTATTTTTGTACCTGAAAGGTCGCAGAATTCATATATTTGATGCTTTTTGTGAATAAAAAATGCAGAAAACAGCTCCTCGATACCCTTAAGGAATTCTGCAGTTTTCTTAAGGGTTGTGAATATCTTGATACAGCTTGTGTGGGTATTACAAACGTATACCACGTTGTTGAATTTCGAGCAGATTCCAAAGGGCTGAAAAACCCTACACTTTGTTGCAAGTCTATTATAATTCCCTGAAATGCCATCACCGGCGAAAACTTGAACATTTCGATTACATCTGTTCTATTTCAGGAGGCAGTGACTCTCCAGATCTGACACAACAACTCAATCTCCATGAGAAGCGACCATGTGCGGCATTAGGTATTTTCCACACCCCAAGTTTATAGTACGCACTACATTCAAAGTGGCAAGGGAGACTTCATCCACTCCGGCATACAGCTGGCGATGCTACACATCGCATCTCGCATCTCGTCCTATCCTGTATCCCGCCTATGAAACGAAGCATATCCCGATCCCGCTGTTATGTTTTCCTCCCGCATTTTAAATTTATCATATCCCACATCCCGGCTCGATTTTTATCCTCATCCCGCTAAAGCTATATTGGGCCTTCTTGATGTTGTACATAAGCTTACTAATTATGTGAAAGACTGTTTTTTTTTTACCGTGAGGAATTGTAGGTTTATTGACATAATCCGTTGTGCAGCATTTGAAATCATCGTCCCCATAAAGTTCATTTTGTATCATTTTCCTATAATTTTCCTTTTGTCTTAAAGGGCTGTAAGAGTAAATTGATCTGTCGTCAGTATAATCTATGTAGAATAACAGTTAAATATTTTCAAAGCAAGATCAAAAACTAGCGTTCTAGAAAAACATAGTGTACATATGAGAGCTCTAACTATGCACCTAATTTTCGCTCTGTCCTGCTGGCGTTGTTGAGTGTTTTCGCCATTTCACAGAATACAGATGGCAATCTTCAGTTTTATCATTTTTTAGTGTTCTTGTAATTGGTGCGCTAACTTTTTTTTCTTCTTTACGTTGCTTGGACAGCTTAACAGTGTGAAGCTGAAACCAACCTTTCGGTTCTTACGTAAAAGAGGTAGAAGGCTGGGTACTCACTCGACTGCTTCTGAGGTTGACTGGAATCGTTTGTTGCTTCGTGGAAAACAATTACTCGAAGAAGTCCGGGTTTTACATGGAGTTTATTTACTTTTCTAGAGTAACAATATTTTCTCCGTACTAAAATAGTTTACATAAAGTCTGTGTCATGACATCAATAACAATTTTGCATGTTGAACTAAAGTGCTTATAGAAGTAATAAAAAGTATAATTTTGATATCAAGAAAAAGCTGGTATTAAGAATATGTTCGTCTACATTTCTTTACTTTTCCTCTACCAAAACTATAAAAACTAATGAACAGTTATTACCTTGGCTCATACCCCAAGCTCATCCAAGGTTTTGCTGGTGTCTCAAATCGAAATTCCAGAACTGTGCAAAACAGGGAGGAGCTTCGAGAGTTCCCACGTGCTATTATTTTGTTACACTACATCTCCTTATTATTTTTGTCACTTAACACTGTTAAACAAAATTTTGGGTTTAAGTAAAATAGTTTTGCAGACTAGGGGGATCATGTCCAAAGAAATGTGAGGTGGTATAAACCGTACATGCAGGTCAAGGCATTTCTAATCAATGAACAGACAACATACATCTTCATTACTGAAGACTAGCCAATTTTAAGATTCTTTTTCAAATCTGAAAACTTGAAATAGTTAGCTACATCACCAAATAACCATTCAACAACGACTCTAAGGGAGCTCATTGATCTGTTAAACTCCAGAATCTGTGGGTTGAGTATTCTGTCTCGAAAAGGGGCTTTAAGATGAATTCTTAAAGGTTATGCTGGATCTCCATAAATGCACAGGGGATGAGCCATTGGTCCAGGCGAGTAAGCATGCCGCTGTAGCTCTTGAAGGTTGGAATGTGCCAGCATACCAGCATCATGGTGTCATCCCTCTACTTTGTAGATAGTAAATATTGATCAGATATTACTAGTGTCAGGGAGATGTCTGATTAAGGGTGACAGCTATCAATTAAATCTTTATTCGATGAATTGAAAAACTTAATCTTCCATTGTGCTTTAAAATATACATGCAGATAAAAGAATGATCACAAAAAAGGGAGAAAAAAATAAGATAATGGGAAAACAGAATGGAAAAAGAGAAATGAATGATTTTCTGTTACTGCAATTTATAACACTCCTTGAATTTTATTTTTTAATAAGTGTATGGACCCTGTGGAGGAGGCAAACTTACTTATTCCAATTTTAATTCATCCCTTGTAAATAAAACTGTATGATCCATTAAAAGTACCAAGAATTATCGAACATTAATTTTCAAAATTAATCATAAATTGTTTTACCCTTTGTAGAAAATTTTTCATGTGGTTATAAGAAGGAAAAGGATTGGATAATTTTTTCTTTTTTTAACAAACTAGTTTTGAAACATCCAGTCAC
>JAOCNB020126929.1:0-10792 GCA_026546465.2 Palythoa caribaeorum | reverse complement strand
GGGTGTAACCCAAAACCTGAGAGCTTACGAAGCAATATTCGGTGATCTATAAGATCGAAGCCTTTTTTGAAATCTGCGAAAAAGAAACATAACGCGCAGTTGCCTCTATCTAGCGCTTCTAATGCAAGGTGGAGTAAATACACTAACGCTTGAGAAGTCGATCTACCAGATAAAGCAAACTGTTTAAGATCGAGTTTGTTAACTAATACAGGCAATGACCTAACCAGAGTAAAGTTTTCCATTACTTTAGCAACCTGACAAGTCAGCGAGACTGGTCTAATATCCTTCGCAGGCTTCTGCTTCGGGAGGGGTCCCACATCTGCACTCTTCAATAGGGGTGGGAGAAAGCCCTGCCGAAGTGAGGAATTATACATGCCGCTGATGACTGGGCCAAGTTCGTAAGCAAAGCATCAGGAAACAATTTGAAGATAGCACAACTAAATCAAGATAACAATATGCAAATGAACATTACGAGACTGAAAAGTTGACTGCTGTAATATATATTTTTATGTGAACAGCAGGTTTGCAGACCCCACTCTATCAGTCAATGTATCATTCCCTAGCCTTTTGCCCCGAGTTTATTTGTGAAAGTCTTTAGTGTGCCATTTGGCACAGCAGTTCTTGTCTGCAGTGCAATGTAAGTAAACATGGCATTCGGGGGCACAGCAGAATGACAAGAACTTCAACTCTTTCTTTGTGGTCATGTAGCAAACCTTGCAATTCCTTTTGGTTTTGCTGAGCTGGGGTAGATGAACAGATGCAAAAGCCTCTGGCTGCCTTTTGGGAGGTCCAAAAACGGGTGGACTACCGTACTCTTTAAAACCAACAAGCTGTCGCACAAGCTCTTCACGGAACTCACCAACTGAATACTTTTTTGGATGTCGAAGAAATTTATTTTCAGGATGTTCAGCCCGATGTAATTGGAATAATATGTAGCTGTTTACAATAGCCACATCAATCATGTGGAAAAATAAAGTTTTCCACCACCTTGTGCATTTCCTGAGAGCATTGCTCTTTGTCAGTAGCTGGTCTGACCTGTCTACTCCATTCATAAATTTATTGTAGTTTTGAATGGCTTTCGGCTGTTGCACTTGAATGTTTTGCCGCATATTTTCTCTTTTCTCTTTTTTTTCCACTAACACAAAATCGTTAGCATTTTCAATAGAGGAAGGAACTGTCACTGCACGGTTGTCCTTCCACTGTTGTGCAAGGCAAACTCCATCTCTCTTCCATCTCATGCTTCCTCGGTCAAGTTTCTTTGCCCATTCACTGCCCTTTTTCATTGACTCAGGAAACCCCTTCTTGTTCTCAGCTGCAGTGCCATTGGATGGTGTTCCAGCTTGAAAAAGTTCTTTTACCAGCTTAACAGATGTATAAAAATTATCAAAATAAACATGGTACCCTTGGTTAAGAAATGGTGTCATGAGCCGCATGACAGTATCATATCCCAGGCCATTAGCAGATGGCTCATGTCCAGCTTTCTTTCCAATATAGACGTCGAAATCACAAGTGTATCCATTAGCACTGTCAGCCAGAACCCATAGTTTTATGCCCCATTTGGTAGGCTTGTTCTTTATGTATTGTCTAATTCCCGATCCGTGTTTGGATTTCACCATTCTTTCATCAACAGCGACCTGCTGGTACGGCTGATAAAGGCCCTTGCATTTGGATCTGAAGTGTTCAATAAAGCCACTTAATTTCCGAAGCTTATCATTGTCATCTTCGGATAGCGGGTCTACAACATGAATAACTGCCATAAGTGCCTCGAACCTATCCCGAGACATTAAACTTCTAGCCCAGAGACCATGATACAATGTCTTGGTGCTCCAGTAACGGTGGAATGACGACACATTCACCAGGCCAAAATACATAGCAAGGCCAATAAGCTTATTCAGCTCATCAGGAGTTGTCTCTTTCCAAGCTCCATAGCGATCCCCATAATACGACTGGGTTGCCATTGAAATCCATGCGTATGTGTTGGTATGATCACAAATCTGTCGCATGAGCTCTACTGTAGAAAATAACCGAAAAAAATCAATGGCCTTGCACATTGTTCCTCTAAGAAGTGGAGTTTCCAAGTGTTGGCCTGGGGGTCTGGCTGGGGTAAATGCTGGCAACTGATTTGGTGTGTCAGGGGTTGAATAAATATTTTCCTGAAGCAAGGATTGGGCATGTTGCTGGGGTGCAACTCTGCGATTACCTCTTCCTCTGCTGTAACCACGTCCTCTTCCTCTGCCGTAACCACGTCCTCTTCCTCTGCCGTAACCACGTCCTCTTCCTCTGCCCCTCCTTGAGTGTGGAGCAGCTGTGGCAGGTGCTGCTTCATCTTGCTGATGGCTGTCAACTTCATTGACTGGCTCATTCAGATGAGCAGCCTCTTCATTTTCCTCAAAGTCACTGAAATAAAGGACATAAATATATTTTTAATTCTGAGTAAATATGGAATAAATTTGAGCATAAATAAGGAAAATCTGAAGTTTTAGTAAAATCAAGAAAGTAGATTTAGAAACAATTAGGCCTAAAGAGCTAAAGATTTAGAAACAATTAGGGCTAAGGATTGTTAGGCTGAGAATTTGGCCGTAAAAAAGCATCATGTCTGTATTTGTAACTTGTGTGCATGTTTGCTTCGGTGTGTCATTTTACATTTGCAGTGAAGAAAACATTCGCTCAAATGAAGCAAATGAAACATAACAATTTTTCAATCAGAGACCGAATATTTAGCTTAACTTTTCAAGGAAATAACTAGAAAGGCAAAATAATTTACAAACTAAATACAACATCCTTTCGCTTCGTGTGTTTGTATAAGTTTGCCCATTACATTTTGCATCCTAAACTTGAAATATTTTGAGAAAAAAACTTACTTTGCAATTGGTACAACAATAATTAAAAACGGGCTGAAGAATTTTCACTTTTGTTAGGCTGAGAATTTGCCCATAGAAAAGCACAACATCTGTATTTGTAACTTGTGTGAATATTTGCTTCAGGGTGTCATTTTACATTTGCCACGAAACAATGCACTCAAAGAAAGCAAATGAAACCTAAAAATTCCGCAATCAAAGAGCGTATATTGAACTAATGTTTTATTATACAAATTTAGAAAGGCAAAGCTATACATTGTGATCAAAAATGGGGCTGACAGTTCAGAAAATCACGCAAAACAACGAGAGCGTCCTTTTGTTTACGATATTTATATAGCTTCACTCGCGTGTCACTCACCTTGCACTGGATTCCGAATCACTCTCTTGCTGTAAATCCTGGTCCAATTCGAATTCTTCTCCGCTGGAAAGGCCACCCGTTTCACTATCAATACTACTTTCATCATTACTTTCATCATTGAAAAGCATTTCTGCAACTTGTTCAGCAGTAAACCGCATACATGAACGCTTACTAGAAGACGCCATTTTGAAATGAAGGATCTAGTGTGATTCACCTTGAAAAGTAGTTGCTATTACCATCCAATCAGAATAAAGGATGTTTTTATCAACCAGTATGATTGGTTTTGGTACAAAGATCATTGTAAAAAGCAGTGCAATAATTAGCTGCCTTGACAACTAATACGTCATCGTTCCTGGAGGAACGATATTTAAAGAGTCCGTCACCAAAGGGTTGATAAAGTAATCATCAATTTAACGCTTTTCAAAATTATATTCAAGTTAATTGTTAGAAATTGTTGAATTGTCAGTATATATTTCCCAAACTTTTTATTTGAAACCTGAGGTTTGTCATCATTTGGTTTCTCAGTAACGATCAGTTTAACATTGCCATATGAAGCTACCTACAGCCATAATAGTTTATCCACTTTCATTGATGTTTTTTTTTCTTTTTCATGTGCCTGCAATTTGTAGCTTTTTTTACCAACTTTTTGAAATGGTTTCACTATAACAACACAAAGTGCATGTAAGAAATTATGTATTAATTCACTCTCTAGCTGAGAGCTTCCTATAAAGCAGAGTGCATACAGTTAATAACGAACTTTCCAAAAAAGATGTACTGTACATTTCCTTTTTTATTTTAATTTCAGTCCTTCAAAATAAAGTATCTTTACCCTTTAGTCCGAAATATTTTAAACCATTTTTTGCCATGGTGTCGAACCTAAACTTTAGGTTTAGTTAAACACAGTTTGCAATCTATTACTGAACAGTTCCTCGGCAATATGGAATTTTGTTTGATAAAATACATAATTATTTTTATTAAACTTGGTACTGGTGATGTCAATTTTGCATCTGTCCACTAGTAGATCATAGGCAAGAACCATTCAAAATGGGAACATAACCGGTTATTGTATAAAATACAAATACATCTGATGCTCACATTCCAGCCAGTTAAGTTCCTTATATGGACATAAGAAGAATTATAATATTATCAAAGTTCAATTTCAATTTTTGGCACGACTTTTATCATTGTTACAATATACTTACTATATTTATTGCTCATTTGTTTCAAGTCAAATTTCTGTTCAGTCACAGTTATTGACTAAATAACTGCAAATGGTAAACCTCTGTACATCTGGATTTAAATTTTGTTTCCCTTCTGTTTGAGTTAAATGCAATTATACATAAGTAATTTTACAGAAAAAGTAAAAGTTTACCTTGCAGTGGGAGAGAATGATTAGCAGTTTTTGTCTTTGTTGCGTTTGGCTTCCATAAATAGTGGTGACGAAACAAAACAATCAGTAACATTTGTTTCAAACTACCTTTAGCACTAGTTACTAAAATATAACGTTATGATTAAATATTATCATTGGATAAAGATTTCCCTATCTTTGTTTTGCTGAGTGTATCCTGCAGATTTGTCACAATACAGTTACTATAGTTATTGCTCGTTTGTTTCAATTTGATTTCTCTTCTATTTGAGTTAAGCTCAATAATGCTTAAGTAATTTTACAGAAAAATAAATAAAAGTTTACCCTGCAGCTAAGACAGCACCTGTCTTAAGGAGTGCAGAATGATTAGTTGCAGTTTTTGTCTTTGTGGCATGTGGACTTTTTTTTATTAGTTTTGAAATTATGCTGATCTAAAGTAAAGTTCGCCTGATGGGTGAATACTAAAACAATTATCACTCACAGTTTCTAAGACCTAGTGATACATATTTCCTCGGTGCTTAGCAGCTAGGTAAATATCCCCTACAAATGTGGTTGATCATATTAGGCTATACAAAATGTTTTTAATTCAATTATTCCAAACTAAAAAAGTAGACCATTAAATTATCACTGACTTTTGCTTGAGCTTTAGAACATTTTTACTTATTTGTTCTAGCCTGTCACAATAAACTACTAGTGCAGTAGTTGGCACGAGTTGATTGTATGTCAAAATACCTTAAGTTAAAATTATAGTGTCAAGAATGGAGCTTGCTCTTGCCATAGGGTGCAGAGTGACTAACATTACTATGTCACAGCATTGAAGAATAAAATTTATTAATTTTAGTATATAGCAACGATGCAATTGCAAGAAAAAAGTGAAAAATAGATATTGGCTTTTAGAGCTACAGTTTTTTCTAAATCATATAACGAATCTTTTAAATCACTTTTATAAAATTGTACATTCAGTTAATTGACCATGAATTTTTACGTCTGGGAGATTCTAGTTTAGTAATTGGAGACGAGCAACCTTAGAAAAGAAAATAACTCAAGTATCTGTTTTAGGCCGTGATTTACCTTCAGTCTGGCCTTCGAAAAAATGTTTTTTGTTAGATAGTAGCAACATTATTAGTTTATACTTCTTGCTGTACCGTTTCTGGCAGGGTTGGCCTTCCGCTTGAGATAGTTTCTTCTGTTTGTCAATTTTTTGGAAAGGGCTCGTTTTACCAAATGAAGCCTTCCTTCCAGTTGGGGGCACCAGTTGAAAATCTGAAAATAGCACATTTGGCAAAGCAGATTTTCCACTTTTTAACATAGTAACACAAAAATGATTGGTATCGAAAACAGCTCCGAAATATAATATTTTCCTTAATTTTATAAGCCTAATTTTTCAAACATTTTTAACGACCAAATATGCAAGATCAATAGAAGACGTCCATGTGAGAGCACAGATTTTTCTAATCTGAGCATCTAGATCTGTTAATTTTACTCCCAATTCGGTCAACTTTCGAGGTCTGAGTCTTTTACTCAGAAAAAATCCAGTTTCGGGTAAGGTCACCGATTTGGCTGAAAATCACATAAATTATATTGTGTATATAGTGTGGTTCCGCGTCAGACTTTGCAAACATGTTTGCAAAGTTTCCGGAGTGAACCATCAAGTAGGTCCGGAAGCACAGCACTCCATCTCACTGTGTCTCTGTCGTAAGCTCTACCATATAGCCCTTAAGGAACCAAACTGTGTATATGGTAGAATGGCTATCTTAACACTAGCTTCAAATTTTACTAAGTTACATTTTAAGTCAATTATTGTTTTTCCTACTTAACTGATAAGTCTCTTTACACTACAGATATGACGGGTTTCATTTTGCACTTAAGCAAATTAGACCGCAGGGAGTGTTGACAGCTTGCTAAACAGAACGTACGAAAAATATAAATACATTCCCACGGAGTTCCCGGGATTGGGAACAAAACAATTGCCTGGTTGCTCTTCTTAAATTCGGTCTTCACTCCTTCAGATTATCCAAGGCGAATAAAATGGCAATCCTCCTAAAATGTATTGGCATTCACCCAGTTTTCATTCACAAAATAGTCCTGCTCTGCTTCATCCAAAGCGTAGTACATATTTCTACTTGTTATTTGTGTGCGAAGCTGAACTGCATGTGCAAGATTGTGAAACCCAGCTGTAATTTGACTTAAGAGTCTAGGGGAAAGATAGCCAATGTGTGCAGCTTTTAAAAAGATGTTTGTTTTGGTTTGTCTTTTCTCACTCTGTGTGTCTCTCTTCATTGCAAATTCTACCATAGCCCTTAAGCAGCCAAACTGTGTATATGGTAGAATGTATGCACGTGTTAAAATATTTATTTTTATTTTTTTTGTTGTTTTTGTGTGTTTTTTGTTGTTATTTTTGTTTGTTTTTTTGGTTAACCGTCAAGTTGCAGTATGGATGGTTTGTGGGGCACTCCCCAGGGGTTGGTTACCCCAGCTCGTGTAGAATACCTAACAATCCATTGCTACCTAACTAAATTAATTAAGAAAAAATCAACTGAAATTATTGGCGCTTCAACCTACTCTTAAAAATATTTTTAATTTTCTCATTTTAAGCCCTTGCGTTCGATTATGGCCTGCAGTTCTGCGTTACTGTTCAGCAAATTCGATAGTTCCATTTTTGTTGGACATTTTTTAATTCCCACGAAGGGAATAGACAAAGCATTGGTGTCCTCTTCGCTCCATTTCATTCTTCTGCGTGATGTATCGGCTTTTACTAACCACCCGCTCACCAAGGAGTCACCAAGGATGAAGTCTGACTGAAGAATTTGACAGAGTCACCAAGGATGAAGTCTGACTGAAGAATTTGACAGAGTCACCATCCTCATCACCCATGGAGGAAGATGGCACTGTAACCTTGTGGAGGTGCTTGGGTTGAGTCACCTTCCTTGGTGTCAGGGAATGATGCTGCTACCACTGCAGTTGCTGCCAGCACTGGGGCCAGTAACCTTGGCAATCATGTCCATGGCCGAAGTGCCAACAGATGTTAGCTTGCTCCTCACATCACTTCGGGATCGTTATAGTGTATCTCGATCCAGGACAGTCTTGACCGTGGAAGCATCCATACATAAGGAGCGATGCATTGTTGGCGATGTCTCCGACGATTTCTCCTTTGAATTTGTAAATGCAGTAGCCTCTGATATTCTTGCATCCATGCGAAATGCAAAGTAAAAAATGCAGCCCTCTGTTATTGCTGAACGATGATATTTTGAAGTATTAAAATTGCAACCATGAAGTAAACTGCTTCGTTTTGGTTCATGCTTATCAGAGAAACGCAGGAAAGGGAAGGCGCGAGATATGCTGTTTTTTTGACAGCTGTCAACTTGTGCAAAAGATTTTTAATTTTAATGTGACCTTTCTAAACTTTCAAAAATTTCCAATTTTGTATATGGTTACAATTATCTTGTGCTGCCTCAAAATTCACCAGGAACTGTATGCGACCATGGCCTTAGCTTTACTTTTCTTAATCTTGAATCCCTGTTCCAAGTCCACTTCTGTTCCATGACCTTCATCGTTACTTTCTTCATTGTCCGTTTTTTCCAGATCAATGGTATCTCTTCCTTTTTACTATGTTGTTTGCTGGTTGTTCCGGTTGCTTTGCCCTTAGCCATACCTGGTCGATGATCCTGTTTTTTCCGTTCCTTGTCCGTGGATGATTCTTCTGAGTCTGTGTTGGTCCGTTACCATGCTATCCATCAATTCAAGTGTATCTTCCTGGTTAGTTGTAAGTGTGTATCCAGTGAATTGGTTACGGTGTATGTGCTTGGCCATCCACGTGGCATACATGCCAAGCTTCTTCGCAACTGTCTTTACTGTTACTAAATTCAGGGCCTCAACAGCACTAAGATATGTAATAGCGTCTTTATAGTCTGCAGATATTTGTTCGAAGGTCATGACCCTAGTTTTTTCGAGATTCATCTAAAGTTTGAAGTAATAATCCCCCGTTGGTATACCTTCTACACAAATAATTGCTTTCTTTAGTTTTGAAAGAATATTCAAGCTATTGAATTAAAATGTATATTCCATTAGAGATTAAGGATAGACGGACAGCATAAAACAAATTTCGTTTCAAAACCATGTCTCATTCGAGAGATATTTGGGTACCAAGTTGGGTAGTAAAATCCTCCCAAAGAGGGGAAAAAGTCTACAAAATCAAAACTGTAAGATGTTAAGAAGCCAAATTTTGTACACAGTAGCTCCCGGTCATTGCGCATTCGTTGTAGAAAAATCAGCTTAGCCGTTGCTATGGTTAACGAGTCATAGATGAAAAACCCATTTTTAAGCCAAGATATACCCCAAACAGTATGACAATAGAACTTAATCGATCACGCCAAGTTTGTCTGCTGCCTCCTCTTCCTCATCCAATGCTCTTTTAATCAATCTCATAACCTCAGGAAAATAATAAAAAATAAAAAAAATTGATAAAAAGTTTAAAATTTAATCAAAGAATTTCAAACATAAATGTGTATTCAGAAAAAAGGTGTATTCTGCAATGGACTTTGGGTCGCTTAATTTAAAACTGACTACATTACCTTCGTCTCCTGAACTCCTCTAATTGCATACTCCTCCAACTTCTGCAAGAATGTACCACAATCACCCTGATCAGATGCATGATCCAGGGGTACAAATGTTGAGGGTGGTGTTTGGAGAAGAGGGCAAGGAGAACTTCTCTTTAAGGTAGACAAAAAGGTCTTTAGCAGATTTAATGGAGACCTCTCTGCGAAGAACAGCCAATGTTGCCCGCTGCTTAACATTTGCTCCAGCAGCATCCTGCTCTCCCTTTGCATGTGATGTCTCAAAAAAGTGTCTGTCTACCTGACATCCAAAGTCAGAGAGACAGCAAGACAAATCGCCAAAGGTGTGCTTTGATTTGTACTGCCCTGCACACCCGTCAGTGAACTCATGGACTTTATCCACCTTTAGGTTCAGACTGTTCCTCAGGTGATCCAGGATTAGCCCCTGCACATGGTGCACAAAGTGGTAGTCTTGGGCGGTATCATCGGATATGGCGAAAACATGCTCCTTGACTAGCACTGGCGATTCTTCCGTGCTTTCTTTGCCATCTGCTTCCAGATTAGAATGCCGGTAAACAATTGAAACGTGAAGAGTGACCTTGAATTGGTCAAAGTATTCAGATTGAATTTCATCTTGAGAACGGCAAGAGTAGTTCTCCGAGAAGTCATGAACGCAGATAATATGGTTAAGTGGCAAATGAGAAACAAGATCATCAAACTGCTCTTTTTGCCATTTGGCCATAAATGAGTGATATGGATAATCATGAAGCAAAGTGATAAAGTATTTGAACATTTCTTTTACAGGCGTGTTTTTGACAACCAGTGAGATTTTCTTTCTTTCATCTCCATTCTTGTCCTGGTATGTGATGTATTCATACCTCTTCCATTGCACTTCAGTGTTGTCACTCATCTCTTCGTTGGAGCATTTGAATAAGTGTGAGCCGCATTTCTCACAGTTTCTCGTGAGACACTGCAAATGGTGGTATTTCAACTCTTCCTTGGCACATAGTGTTGAATCAACTGCTTCTGTTAGGAAATCGAACGAGTGAGCCTCGCTGCTCTGTGCCTTTTTGCGAAACTTCATGCAACTATCGAATAATAGCTTGGCTTCGACATGCTTGCGGCACAGACAGGACTGCCTGTCTCTTTCACGAGCACCTGTGACAAAGAAGGGCTTTAACTGCTCAAATCGTCGCTGTTTGAGTTTAATCTCAGGGTGAAGTTGGCTGAACTCCAAGTAGCACTCCCTTTGGGTTTTTTCAAGAATATGCTTAGCATGCTCTGCATATTGCTTGCTCCCAATACGTTTGCGGACTTTGTCTTTCTTTGATCCAGTTGGCCTACTAGCTTGAAACGCCCAATAGTCATAGATTAGGCGCTTGTCTTCTTCTTTAATTGCGTCACATCTGACATTTCGCTTTGTGACAAGCCAGCATGCCTCTTCGCCTTTGAGCACCCTTTCTCTTCTAGAAATTCCTTTGGAAACCTGTTTCCTTTTTATCCCCACTATTTTCGCAATTCTCTTCTGGTGCCGTTTTTTCTTAATCATGCTTCCAAATGCAAGTGAGCGGGCTGCTGAATACTCTGAAGTCCCTAATAATAGTATTGAGCGGAATAATGGTACAGGGTGGAAGAATCTTCCAAAACTAATAATAGT
>JAOCNB020126882.1:0-10793 GCA_026546465.2 Palythoa caribaeorum | reverse complement strand
TGTTGGCTCAGTTCTTTTTGCAGTCGTCACACTACAAATGTTCATCTGACTGAGTCATCCATGATTAGCTGAAGGACAGCCCTCTTTGGTCAATTGTGCAATCCAAGTTACGCAGGTATTGTGGCTAGTAAAAGCAAAACATTTTGCTTTACGTCATTATATTCTATTTTGTTTAATGAATCGAATGTCAAAGTTTTTTTCAATTAATTTATTATTTCATTTAGCAGTGATACGTATATCTCATTCTCTGATTTTTAAATGAAAAAACCTCCTCTACAAGTTAGAAAAGTTTAATATATTTAAAAGTTCTGAATGGTCATTCTTTTTCTCGCTTCCAAATTATTTTTCTATTAAATTGCCTCGAGAAAATAGAAAACATTTCTACCAGTGGCCGGATACTCAATGTTGAAAATATAATAAATAGCTCTCAAAGGCACCAAAGCCTTTGGGAGGTCTGTGGTTTCACTTTTCTTCAGGAGTCTTCCGCCTTCTCCTGCGATGTATATTGGCTGGATGCTGAAACCATTCCATGACCATACATCTTATGGTTTCCTTCTGTTTTTATCTTAGTTAAGTTTTGGACAAGCTTACACTGCACACTTTGATCACCTCTAAACCTCGTCTACGTACCTTTAGTATTTCAGGTATCATCAAAACACTGAAGATTGCTTCCAACTCTTTAAAGATACACAAAAACACATAATAAGTAAAATGATAGTATTTCGCTTATAAAAACATCTGAACATCAGAAACCACTACAGCTATTTCACGTTACATATACTTATATTGATTGTGATATTAATGCATGTTTTTTTATGTTTTGTGATTATAATTTCTGGAAAGCTTTTTTTGAATAGAAAATTCTTTCTGACGATGTGAGGTTTGGCTAGTCTTTTCAGGGTAGCCCCATCGTCAGCTGCCCATTTCATTTTTTTCTTCTTCTCTTTCCTTCTAGTTCAGGACCAGGGCTTCTACCTCCTCCTCTTTAACCTCCTCTTCAACTTCTGATTCTGTAGAGGAGGAGAAGCCCTCCTCCTCCTTATCCTCCTCTTCCTCCTATTCCTCCTCTTCTTTCTCCTCCGCCTGCTCCTCTTCTTCAACTTCTAATTCTGTAGAGGAGAAGCCATCCTTCCCCGTATATTCCTCTTCCTCCTGTTCCTCCTCTTCCTGTTTCTCCTCCTCTTCCTCTTCTTCGACGAAAAATAGTCGCCTTCTAGATCTTTTTCTTCCAAACACAATGGCTGCCGCTTTTTCATAGCCTTTCTCGTTGGTTTTCTCTTGCTCTCCTTCATCGTTACTGTCACTACTTAGATGCAATTCAAATTCAGTAGCGCTTTCGTTTTGGTTTTCAATTGCTGTGGGTTTTTGCAAGTTTTGGCAAAAATTATTGCTTTAAAAACGTAACCTAAAATAAATAAATAAATAAATTCATTACAAACAAAAACTCTTATCTTAAAGACAACCAAATCAAAAACGGCAAAGTTAATAAAATTTACAAGAAAGACGTAGTTGGGTGCGCCAAGTCGATTGGACTAAGTTAGGATGAAAATTGAACGTCCAAACTGACCTGCTTGATGATCTTCACATTCCTCCTCACTAGTTGCATCATTCGTGTCTATACTAGACGCAAACTGAATGTTTCTTTTACTAGTGTACGATAAATAGCATGCTGAGTGCCATACTACTTCAACGAGATCCTCCACTGACTCCACTCCATCTTTGCATAATCTCACATAGACATCATCCCCATGACCTTTTGCTGATTCAAGGAGGTTAACAGTGGAAGAACTCTTGCTCCTCCTCTGGGGATTACCATGTAGGTCTCTTTGGCAAATGTAGCATTTACTCAAAACAGTGACTTTTTCTCTCTTTGATGGATGCAATGGCAGGGCAAAGCCATCGACAGGACTTTTCATTTTGCTAGACATTTTCACTACAATATAATTAATATAATAATTTGATACGTGAAATTAAATGCTTATATACTAAATTTGGTGGAAATTCAGTTGTGTTTTATGTTATGAAAAAGGCAAATCGAAATAAAAGTACTTACAGATACAGTAGAGGTTTGTTCATGGGCGCTGCCATGTTGAATGCTGTAGCCTTGTTTTGATGCTTTACGAAAGTGAGGGTCACACAGCCTCAATCTGGTGTCATAGACAAGAATGGCTTCTTTTTGAAATTCCAATCTCTCTTTGCAAACACTGAGCATTTATACTCTGCAATTGTTTAATTCAACAACGATTCACTGCCACATTCGCCACATTGTGCAATTATTTAGCAAATGACCAGATAGCGAATCAAAATCTGTTTTCTCGTGATACTTACCTACAACATATATCATTGCTCGCCGATCAACAAATAAGAACAATTCACTAAACGTTTGCAACAAAAGTATTTTGTATTTTAGTAGAACGGCGTAAAAAAGTAGAATTTTGAGCCTCGTTTGCATGCTATTAGATGTCGTATATAACGCTTCTGGTGCTAATTTAAGCAAGTAATTGCCTCTGGTTATCAAACAAAACACCCGTGAAGGTATTTGGTAACCTTAAGCTAATAAAATCTTCATTTACGGTGGTTAGCTTTCCACAAGCTAACCACCTTTTCAACCGTCCTATCTATCCCGTTGTCCCACAACACCTCCCTCGCCTCCTCATCCTGCATTGGGTCCCTTCTTATTTCCGCTCTCCTTGGAAAATTCTTTCTGACGATGTGACGTTTGGCTATTATCGTCGGCAACCCATTTCGCCTTAACGTCGGCAACCCATTTCATTCGTTTTCTTTTACCTTCCTTTTTGTTCGGGACCAGGGCTTCTACCTCCTCCTCCTCCTCCTCCCGCCTCTTCAACTTCTTATTCTGTAGAGGAGGAGAAGCCCTCCTCCTCCTTATCCTCCTGTTCCTCGTGTTCCTCCTCTTCCAGTTCCTCCTCCTGCTCCTCCTGCTGCTCTTCTTCAACTTCTAATTCTGTAGAGTAGAAGCCCTCCTCCCCCGTATCCTCCTCTTCCCTCAATCCCTAAGTCTGATTCCAATAGATACCAATGCTAGGACTATATTCCTCTGTTTCGGACTGTCTGACTTACAGCTGAGGCATTTGATGAGCCTCACAAAGTTATGCCTTGGGTCTCATGAAACCACTTAATAACTTGCTTTGCCAATCATGTTTTTACCTCATATGTTAAGGCATTCACAACTCTGGCAAAGCAGCTGTCTGCTGGAACATCAGAGAAAGCTTTATGAGATCCTAGCGAGTGGGACTTATCCACAGATTCCTTAAGTATAGCTCTGAAGAAGTACTGCCAGCCATTATTTTTAAGATGGAGGGGCTCAACATGAGTACAGTTGATAAATTTTCCAGCAAAAGGGGGGAATTCTTGTCTACTTTTCTGTTTTGCTATAAACTCTGTAATCTTAGATCGCCTTGCTTGTGGAGTTTTTTATGTCGTTCAACCATCCAAACTTGCTATTAAGGTCACCACAAACTTGGGAGCTTACATTAGCAAAAGTTGAGAAATACGTAGCAGAGTTAGAAAGCTCTCCACCTAGCATTGCCAGAAACTTCATATCATTTGGGAGC
Source organism: Palythoa caribaeorum (assembly GCA_026546465.2). NCBI lineage: Eukaryota > Metazoa > Cnidaria > Anthozoa > Zoantharia > Sphenopidae > Palythoa > Palythoa caribaeorum. The sequence goes on along the minus strand of JAOCNB020126882.1, from coordinate 7,218 downwards.
TCAGAAAATAGAAATGTTACATGAAGACCACACATTTGATTAATTCTACCTTTTAGTCTGAGATCTGCTCATACACTTGATCTTTGATCGCACTTAGGCTGATGGCTCCAATACCACGCTGCTTAAGATAACAACAATATGGTGTTGTACTTGTGGATCTACCACATCAAAAAACAAAGGAAGAGACTGATAAGGGATTTTCCATACCCGGTCGGAAGGTTAACCAACACGTCAAATTTATTGCAAAGGCACGCAGTGCTTGTTTTTGATAGTTATTAAGAAATTTTATTTTGTATTTTTCACACACGATCTTTGTAGTTAATTCAAAACCCGCCATTTTAGAAAAATTATACAAAAAAAAGAGTGGGGAACTGGCACTAGCCACCGAAATATAGAAGCTAAATCTTGATTGGTCATTTTCGGGAATTGAATGTTCCGCTTGGTTCAGCAGACGTTTGTGGGGGAGGGACTGGGAAGGACTGACACAAGAAACGTCTGCGAGGAGGCTACCCTGGATTTGAATGCTTCCAGTGATGATAAATATAGTAATTACACAAGAGCCGATTTCTGTAAATATCAAAAGTCCCGCGGCAGTTTTGAAAATTCGAAATTTTAAAAACCTTGCTTAATTATCAAGTTTGAAAAGGATATGCCAGTATGATTTTCGAGGTCTAAAGTTATCAACTTTTCGGCCCGTTTCCAAGGGTACTCTGAATGGGGTATTTGTAGCTTAAAACTATCATATTTTTGAAATCAAACTAGTGTGGTAGTAAGCACAATAGGTGAGTGATGTTACCCGAAGATTTTAGTCTTGATTAGGCAGTTGTAAATATCTGCGATCAAATAGCTCAATCCATATACCAATTCTTTCAGCGCTTGTTACGAAGTGGTATGCTAACAACTTCAAACTTGGACACAAAGGATTTTATTTCATTGCTAATCGTGTCACGACAGGCCCAGAATCGTGAGTTTGCAGGAAAGTCCACGGGCGTATCCAGATACTGCATCGCATATTTGTTTGTTTCTTCTTCAGTCAGGTCAAATCCTTTGTCTGGAAGAACAACTTAAAATAATCGAAACATTGAAAATTGGTCGTATCAACAAGAACTTCTGATGGTCATTGTAGATGTAGATTACTGTAGACGATGTCTTCGAAATAACTTTTCCGAGTCTCAGCATTTCAACAATGGAAAAACCTTAAAAATCAATGAGTAACCTGGGTTATCCATAAAGATTAAAAAAATATTCTCTGGTTAAGAATTTTTTAATAAAAACTTAGCTTTCGGCTGTTCTTCAACAGCCAGAAACAATACCTAGTATCTAAAAATAAGGCAATAAAAATATAAATGAAGATAGAACAGTGCTAAATGAAATTGACTATTTCATAAAAACAATGTAATATTGTTTAGGGAATGGCTTAGAATTGTTGTCACCCTTTTTGGCTGCAGAGATATGCCATCATTCCTAAGTTTTTCTTACACAAAAAGAGCCTTTATCAATTACGTTTGAATTATTCAAATCGATAATTTTGTTCAATGACCAAGTTCTTGGTATTCTATTAGACTGACATATTTTTTCCTTGGACGGCTGGCAGATGCTGGTTTCTTTTGAAGGGGCGAGCTTTCTCTTTTGCATTTCTGTCAATGCAATGAGGATTTCATAGGATTAAACCACTGGATTTACCATTAATTTCAAGTTTTAAATAATAAAGTTATTAGGTATTGCTAATCAAGCACCCAAGCTTGAAATTTTATGCGGTTTTTTAAGAGGATTTGCACTTACAAAACAATTGTGATAATGGACAGAAATAATGCATTAGACTAAAATTTTATTTCTAATTCCAACATCGCTTTTTGTTGCTTTGGCAAATTATTTTTCTGAGTTTATCATCCTTTCTTACTAGTGTGTTTCAGTCCGTAATGTTTTTTGTGTTCAGTTCGACAATGGCTTTAAATTATTACATTTTAAAAAGAACTTAAAGGATGAGTGTTATTCCAGTTGGCAAACTAATTATTTGTATGTGCGATTCTACCGATTTCCATGATTTGTTTGTGTTTCAACAGAGCCTAACCATGCTTTGCCCTTGAACCACCAAAGTCAGGAAGGTTTTGTGTAACACGTAGTAATAGCCACTGTGGTTTAAAAGCATGTACAACAATATTTATATGTTTTAGCACAATAAGCAGTTTTGCAAAGAGGCGAAAGCAACTTGATTCAATATTAGTAAACTCACTGTCCTTGAATTTAATCAATAACGATTTCGAAATTACATAAAAATATAAATGAAATTAACGGACGTTTCGGTGTCGTAAAGAACCAAGGGAATTAATGTAGTTCTTGTCACTCAACTCTCCAGCCTAAATAAAATGTAGTAAATTCTTTAGGATTTGTTTACAGCCCATGCAAAATAAAGAATGTAGACATCAACGACAAATCAAAACACTTCAAAATTTCATTTGTTATAGTCCTATTCTAAGAATATATATCACACCAAGAGGTTGGAATTGATATGATTGTGATAATTTATAAAAATATTAATTTTGTACTAGAAGTCAATTATCAATTTTTGACAACATTGAACTTGCTGTATTACATTTTAATCACTGAATTTAACACAAACATTGTCCTTTAGTACATAACATTTTAGTTCAGTGTTGAGAAACATTTAAATGGTTCCAGCAACCATAATGAAATGTGATAATCAGTACTTCTTTTGTGTATGTAGCTGTACATCAAGAGCATTGGTTTTTCGCTTGAGACAATTACTTCCGTTCGGCAGTTGTCGTGAAACTTTCTTTTGAGTAGGTCTCTCCTTTCTCTATAACTACACCCTTGTGGTTGATGTAGTTAAAAAGATATATTGCTTTTCTTAGTTCTATTAGTTCTGTGATCTTTGGAAGCGCCTGGGCTTTACTAACTACGATCCCCCAACTTGTTCACTCGAGTATGTCGTTTCTAACTATTTGAAATACCTCTTTTTGGACGTCAATGGAAAGGTGCCCGAAAAATGGAAAAGACACTGTTGGGGTAGCACGAAGTTTTCTTATTATACCTGTGTGGATTCGTTCAAGTAATCTATGAGTCATCGGCCAAACATCAATAATCTTTTGGCAATCGATCTTTGATGAAGAACCATCGTGCTTACTAAAAACAGTTTCCATGAGAGAGTCTAGCTCTTTAAATAAATCATCCACGAATTTTTCATCCTTTTTGTCCTTAGATTTAATGGAGACTTTCCAACATATATTCCAACATTTCAGTATTTCCAACATAACAGTATTTTAGATCTGATTTCATGCTTTAGCAAAGCCGCCATCTTGGATTTTTCTACAGATAAACCAGCATGCAACGCGCGCTTCAACATGATCGAATTTGTCAGGTACTTGGCCCAAGCGTGCACACAAGGAAATGATTTAAAGTTCTCTCCAACTGGATCGAGATACTTGGAGGACGGCTTGTTAGTGCCAGGTCTTTACACAGCCTTTTCTGTGACAAGCAAATGATCGGTATTTTGCAGAACGAACTCCACAAGAAAAGCCGAGTTAGCAGGCTGATACGGCAAGCGGGGAGGAAATTTTTGCATGTTCATATGGGAAACATCGTCCCAGCAACTGAAATCTTTGTACACCATAACGATCTTATAATTTTGTAAAGACTCTATCAGTTCATCTATCATGTCTCCGTCCCATCAGAAGTATCCAGGTTTCAGAGATTTTATTTTTGTGGTTTTAGTTTTAAGAGAATCCGCCATTTTAACTGCTTCCACGTGCTCTCATCCGGTGGAGACCATGTTTGTTTTGGTCAGCAAATCGTTTCACGCATGCGTAATTGATAAATTTTCATCTCACCTACCGGGATGGGCTCTTCATATGGAAAAATGAGATATCTTGGCGCCACTCTGTCTGGTCCGGTTGCCGGGGTCTCAGCAGCTGTCTACCGAGATCCCACTTACCGGGACAGCCTGCTTGCTCATATGAACGAAAAATATTTTTATATGAAAGATAGGAATGTGGTGAGATCTCGCCAAAACGGGCCAGCCCGCCTTCTGGGCTGGTTTGGTTCCATATATACAGGTCCTTAATATTATGTGCTCTCTAGCTGGTCCTGTTTGAAAAAAAATTAAGAGTCATTGAATGGATTCAGCTATTTAAAATCACAAGGTTGCTGTAAATTTATATTTTGAACCTGATGATTTTGTTTCTTACACTGAAATGGTAGAACGACTACAATGATATTAACCTTTATAGTAAAATGTACCACAGCATCTCTTTCAAAAGAATTACAGTCTATAAAAAAACTGACGTTGAGCAATTCAAATTAGGGAAAACAAAGTTTGATTTAAGCCAATTATTCACCAACAATTACTTTTTGTTGCCAGGCAGGACGACCTTTGTGTGAGTTGTAAGCACGCTACTGGGAGTGCTGTTTTTCCTTATGCACTTCCATTTAAAAGATTCTTTCTGTCTTTCCAAACCGTTTGTTGTATTGACTGACAACAGCAGGGGTCAATCCGCAACTCAGCAACTCACTCTATCGTGTGACATGGAAAAACAACAAAGCATTTTTATTAACATTTTTAACTTGTTTTAGCTGGGCAAAGCTGCGGTGTGTGACTAACTCAGCCCCTTTTCGTAATTTTTTATTAAGCCATTTTGAATAGTAAAATTTATATATTTTACACATAATTATGCAGGTTGTAAATGACAAATAGGTGACGTTGAGCAATGACTTAAACATCTAAACAGCGATATTGTTTTTAACTATCTTTTATTATAGTTGAATATTTTCGTAATTTTTTATTAAATAATTTTGACTAGTAAAATTTGTCAATTTTTACATACTTATACAGGTTGTAAACGACAAATAGGTGATGTTAAACAATGACTTAAACATCTAAACAGCGATATTGTTTTTAATGATCTTTTATTATAGTTGAATATTATGGGAAAAATCGCAGGTGCAAGTGATAATGAAATGAAAATATAGTTGTTGCTTTAACGGAATAACTTTTTGTCAAGATAAATTAGCCGTTAGATATTTTACCAACACATGAAAAATTAAAGAAATATCACCTAGGCTACCTGCCTTTAAATCTCTGCTACAAAATTATGTAAATTCAAATTCTTTTAGTCAGCCAAAAGATAACTGGTAAAAAATACTTGAAAAAATCCAGAACAGTGGTACGTTTATTTGACTCACTGTTTGAGTCTACGTGCTGATGGAATGGAAAATCTGATGGAGCGATAATATTTCTTTCCCTTCCCCAACACTCCTTGATTCACACGCATGACCTTCCTCTTCTTCTTCATCACTGCCATTTTCACTTTGACTTTCGGAAAAATCCGAGTCAAGTTCATCATCAGGAGCTTGATGTTCATAAACAATCGCCGTCGTTAAATTACCTTTATTAACAAACTGGATTGTAGAAATACACAAATCTTCCATCTTGAAAATATTTAGGCCCCAGACCTTAACTTATATGAAACTGCGGTTATACAAAGAGGCCTGGGGTTTTTGTACGTATTATCCACAGCTGTGATCATGATTACAGGGGCAATAGGAAAACTTAAAGGAAGGGGACTAACTGCTTGAAAAAGAACTGAACAAGTATTATAATGCTTGTATATGGTGGATTGGTGTTTTTATTTAGTCTTTACACTTTTTCATCATTCTTAATGTTTAAAAACATCGAAAAGGTGTGTAATCAAATTTGAAAGTTTAAAGGAACGTTTTTGAGTATTTAAATAATCTTCGGGTTGAATGAGAACTATACAGTGAACAGTAATATTTATTATAATAATATCAGTGCGTTATTCCTGGGGAGAATAGGGGAAAAGAGTCTTGAACTTGTTTATTCAAATTTGGATGGAACTTTTCAATGGAGCTCTATTCCTGTGTGGAGTCATTGTTGGTAATATCTTTAATAACATTAAGAGACTCAGAAACGACATTTTCAAATTCTGTGTTTGCGTTTACTTTTTTTGCGGTTTTAACTGGCACAAACAAGTGGGAACCTTGTTGAGTTTGTACTGCTACTAATGTTTCCTTGACTTACATTTGCTTGTAGTGGGCAGGCTGTTGCAGATGGTTCATGTGCCTTCTCCGTTTGGCCCGAGTCTCTTGTTTTAAAAAGAGCAGAACGAGCTTGGAATCGTCTCCCATCACCCTGCTCTTCCTGAAATGTCGTGATTCCATGGCAGTTTTTGTTGTCATTGCAGCATTTTTGCATTCACTTACTATTTTTTTAATATTGTGTCTGGGACGTGTTGATTGTTAATTCATTAGCTCTTTCATTTCTTTAATGATTTTTGGTATTTGTGATTATAAAAATTGATAAATTTGCTCTAGAAGTGGGGTGTTGTTAACGACGATGTGTACCAAGTCATCGACCTCTTCTTGGCTCTTACAGGAACGGCTTCCCTTCTTTTTGTTGGCCTTACTTTTTGGCTTTTTGACAAAGCTGGCCAGCAACTTACTTTCATCTTCGCTATCTTCATCTGTAAAACATCAATGTTTTGTCACAACTACGTTAGAGCACAACTCTATGTTAAATATTCAAATAATTGCAAAATTGCCAAAAGTTGAGTTCGAATACAATAATCCAATAGATATGATAATCCAATATATATACAGTACCGTTCAAAACAAAATGATTGTAAATTTATATAATTTTTACATAATATACAAACACAAAGAGAATCGGAACAAAATTATGCTACCTATCTAAACCATTGAATTTCTGTTGATACTGAACGCAGTATTAGATGTTGGAAGAAATACTTTGACAAAAAACAAGACAAGACAAGATACTTATTTGGTCCTTATACTACTAGGATACATTGGTTAGAGTTTTAATAAATTTTAAGCTATCAAAATACGCTAAGTGTTTTGATAGATTACTGCAGTTTTGTTTTTTCAATTGTCTTGTTAGGGCAGAAGTATGCTTGTGCTTGTATAAAGATATCGCAATACGAATTGTGGTTTTTCTTCAGTTTCTAATTTGCAGTTTTGGCATTTTCATTCTTTTGGTTTCAAATTCGGTCTTTGATGCTCCCCCCTCTCTTTTCTATTTCATATGAATAATTACTAATTTTTAATTATGTAAAATTTATTCTATGTTTAATGTCAGCAATGTTACATATTTTTACTCATTCATGAGCGTGAAACGCGAAATGAAGGAGTATTGGAATTATATGGGATTCTGTTAGCCGTTATGTG
>JAOCNB020126846.1:0-10796 GCA_026546465.2 Palythoa caribaeorum | reverse complement strand
GATGAAACCCGGCTATAAAGTGACCATTCATTTTGTTTGTCTTGAAGAATAGAAATGATTGGTGTTATTCTTCTAACTTTTGAACCAGTTGATGAAACCCGGCTATAAAGTGACCATTCATTTTGTTTGTCTTGAAGAATAGAAATGATTGGTGTTATTCTTCTAACGTTTGAACCAGTTGATGAAACCCTATAAAGTGACTGTTCATTTTGTTTGTCTTGAAGAGTAGAAATGATTGATGTTATTCATTTTAACTTTTGAACCAGTTGATGAAACCCTATAAAGTGACCATTCATTTTGTTTGTCTTGAAACGTTGATTCAGAAAATGTGAACTGTATTATTAAATTCGAAATTTTTGCAAGTTCCATAAAACACCGACTTTTGAAAACTCAGCAGGTCAATGCAATTTAAACTGAGCCATATATATTTACCTAACGAAGTTCGCTAAACATATTTTCTACAAATTAGTATCTCCGTTTTTTAGAAAACAAACTCTGTGCATAAAATGTTTGATTTTTGACAAAGCAGCCATTCCTTTACATTCTTGTAATCCATAATAGTGCGAGCTTTCCAAATAAAGCATAAAATTGGTACGCTAAATATTTCACGATATTTTACTTTCTTGTTGATATTTTAACAGTTTTTTGCGATATTAAGTCGGTTTAATGTATATATAAACAATATGTCGATTTCCTTTTAGCTAACAGATTTGCGGTTAACCGGAATTCCGGCCACTCCTGCTTTTTCTATGAAAGTAGCTACCGAAATAGATTGTGCAACTACCCAAAGGCAGAGAAAATACTCTATAACTCTTTTCAATACTCACTTAAACTATATTACTGTTGTCGGAAAATTATCCGTTAATAAAACAACATAATTATGAAGATATTAATATTTTTCGAGTTATACGTCCAAAAGTCTGGATGCGGTTTTGAGTTCCCACTGGAAGAAATTGTAAATTATAAGTTTAGACTTTATATTAAGAAACATTTAGAGCCGCGGAAATAACCCTGGGTGAACCAAAATATCAAGAACACGATTTCTCTTGCTAAATTTGTTTAAACAAGTATGGGGGTGTGCTTTGAAAAGAAAGATCTAACTGAATCTAGCACTTTTACATGGAACGTCCAGAAAAATCACACTGTAAAACGAAAATAAAGTAGTTCTGATTTATCTTTCCTTAGAGTAAATTTAGACTGAATAAAGAGTATTTGGGTTTGCAGTACTTAAAAATATATGCCGACGTAAAATTATGCAATTTGAATTATTAATAAACCCGAGACTTGTAACTTGTCCACTGGTGTAAACATCAAATTATAACGGCCTAGGGAACGTTAAGGTCAAGGTTTTTCCACTTCTCGGCGCCAACTTGAAATTGTTACAAATATGGTGTATGTATGCCTACGCACTAGCCGTTCTGACTCCTTCGTTTTCACCTGCAAGGCTGTAGTACCACGCTTTAACATTGCTGGAGTTCCAGTTCTTGGAGCCCTGAAATCAATACTTATATTAGATTGGTAGGGTTTAATGATTCTGTAAAGGGATTAAATTCTCTCCAAAATGTTTATACATATACTCGGTTCTGATGTATTTCTCAACAATTTATCAGCTCTTTCCTGTTTCGAAAAACGTTTCCACCACAAAGATGTTCTCTTATACCATAAACTAACTGACATTTTTAATTAAACCATTTGACAACAAAGTCAATACATTACCCGCCTTTAAACAATTAATTAAAAATATGCAGACTTTTTTTTGTAGAACAGAGACTCTATCTACTCTTTTTTCTCTTTTCTCTTTTGGGTCTGAGAGAAGGACAAATAATGCTACAATTCTGTATTGAATTACTTACTATGAACCTGTCCTTCACAATGACAATAAGTCTTTTTTAACAACAGTCACTCAGGCGATATTTTTATGTCATTCACTTGAGGGTTTTAGTTTAATGTTGATACTATTCTAAGGAATACATGAAGATCTGAAAACATAAGCTAAACAAAACGTTCTCTTTTTTCATTAAATATAAACCTTGTTAATTTCAAAACACGTGTGAACCATTTGACCAACGATGAAATAGTCCCGGTTGTGGATTAAGGGTTTGGATGAGTGACGCGAATGATTACCCTTTCAAGACTCATTGAAGGCGGCATCAACTGAAGATCAATACTCTGTTTGAAATGAAGATACGCGATATTTTACTGACACCCAAGGCAATCCAAACGTTGAAAAAGCATGATAACACAAAATAGTTGGAATAGTTGTGTTCTGAGGAAATTTAACGCCTCTGTAACGATGGTGCTTTTAAGAAAAGAAGGACTTTTGGGTAAAAGAAGAAACAATGCTGAAAAGCTCCATGAAGTACTTTTTATGTCCTAGGATTTTGAATAGTTATCTTGTTTATTGTTACCATTACTAGGGAGCATCCTTTTTCTGAAATCGATATCGGTTTTGGCAAAGAAGCAGGCAACAGCATATCTATTAGTACACACCATAAATTATAGACAAGCATTTTGCTAACATAGTAACCGAATAGAAGATAGCTAATTTGAATTTTTTCCCTAAAAAGAACGAAAAATAAAAGTTTGTAAAAATCAAATAATAATTGATTGTGAATGATATTTCTTTTTTCTTCAATTTTGTAATTTTCTTGTTTATAATCTAAGGTTGTTGTACTCGGCAGACTACATATGCCTGGCAATATTTGGAGGAATATAGCTTTTACTCCATATTTAGCTCTGGAGTTGCATTTATCTTAGCAATATATAGCTCATCTTTTATCGAAGTTTATCAGTCAAGCACTTTATTTTTGATTTAATACCGAACTTCTTCAATAAATTTAAGTCTTAATTGTTCTTAGCTTTTTCTTAGTTTTTGTTGAACTAGAACTTCAGTGCTCTTAATATTTTTTTTATTAATAACAGTATTAACTTCTTTATTCAAAGCATCTGTTTTAGTAGAAGCTAGGGCTATTATTGCTGAAGATGAATTGCAAACGAATGAAAACGAATGCATTTTCATTAAATATTCAGCCATTTCTAAGAAAGAGCAAAACAGATCAGTTCCCGACATAATATTAGTGTTGTTAGATATAGAGATAGCTATACTGAAGTTATTACCATACATTTGCACCAAGTCCTTTTCTGTTAGAACAAAAGAAATAATTTCATTTTTTCTTTAATCAAATTGTTACAGTCAGTTTATGCGACTTTTATTCTCATCTGCATCTTAGGTAACTTTAAACTAAAATATAAGAGTATATCTATATTTATTAATGTATAGATGTATATGTCTCTTGATAAAGTGTCAGAAAAGGAGCTTTGTTACGAAACAATCTTACTTGGCTACCCTTAAGTCTTTAGTTTCAATTCGGAAGCTGTATCAGCCAAAACAACAGTTGCACTGTCTCGTGGCTTGATATTGAACGTGTAAACTAGTGCTGAGTTATTTTTAGTTTGTAATGTTCATAGCTTCAAGCTTTTGGGGTTATTTTTAGTAAGCAGTGGATCTCGTCACGTTTTGCAATTCTAAAGAAGTAAGTTTGCTTTTTGTTACACCGCAAAAGAAATAGAGAAGCCCTTTCTCAATAAGTACACTTGCTACAACATGTATTAAAAGAAAATTAATGGCTTTTATAGATAAAAGATCAAAATGAAGGGATCTAAAGCATTTTAAACAGTTAGCCATTCAACAATTAAAAGGAAAAAGCAATTAATTCCGGATCTTGGAAGAAAACATCTTTTTTAATTTCGAAAAAGGTATCATCGTGTACAATTAAACTTAATAATGAACGAGAAATTTATTAGAACTAATAACGTAATTATACTTATATATAGCTGTTCTATAAAATGAATACTCTAGCTCATTTTCATAAATACAACTGTAAGTTACAAGCCTTGGATGAGAGGTCAACCTTGAAACTTATTGTTTTACTTGTTAACTGTTAGTTTCTTCTAAAACATTTTACTACTTTTTGGCTTAATACAGAAATTCCTACCACTTGCAGGAAGAAAAAAAAACAAAAAAGTAACCACGACACCTTAACAAAGAAGAGAATTGTACACATAAGTTTTGCATAACCAGGTTGATAAACAATGCATATTTCAATAAATTTTTGGAAGCAATAAAAGATGAATGCGTACTGTATCGTGCTTCTAACGCAATAGTCTTCTGGCTTCAACAAGTTGTCATTAAAGTATTTATAGCTAGATTTCGATTCTCTGGGAACAGGCACAATAAATTAGTTTTACTGTTGATCTGAATTGTTAACAATTGCTCATCAAAGGAATAGGTGAGAGAAAGCAATGCTCCTTTTATACAAATTATAAAACCAAGATCTGATGACAGCACTATGATGGACTTGTTTCGGTAAAATTAAACGCATTCTGTTGTTTTAAATAGCTGAACCTAAACAAATAACAGCTGGGTGTCAGATTTTTTATAAATTGCCAGATATTCTCAGTCTTATCAAGAAGGTAAAATCTCTGACACATAAAACAACAACCCACGTCGAGTCAAGGTCATATTTGATTTTAACCGCATTGTAAGCTTCACAAAGCACTGCATGGTACCCAAAAGCAAAGAAAAACAGATTTCGTGCACAATCTAGAAAAACAAGACCGAATGGTTGGCAAGTGGAACAACTACCTCGAAGCAACTTCATTGTTATGCCGCCGCGTTTACAACCCGCCTTTAGCACATTTGTGGCCATTATTATCAGCCAAGTTAATTTACGCATAGACGATATCTATTGTACAACTATGAAATAAACGACTTTTCAATACCGGCTGTAATCCATAGCTCGCGTTCAATAGTTATTTAATTCTCTTCAATACTACCGCAGGCCAATACCAGTGAGTATATTTTGAACGCAGTATTGCCTCTCTTACGGGATGGTGGCAATCACAAAACAACGTCGGTCACTAAATCATTAACCCCATTAATATTACGTCAACTTTTGCATATTGTTTTACTAAAGAGTCCAAACATTATCAAAGCATGCTCTTGAGCGCTGTATTTATGCACTTCCTTTATTTTGTGACCATATAAGCGATATGGAAAATATCGTCTAAAGGTTATCAACCGAATTTGTGTGTTTATAATTCAAGCAAGTATACATCTAATCACACATCTGCTTTGCAAGCTTCGTGACTCCCTGCCATGCTTAATGAATGTGTTGAGTTTTAAACTGAAAGGCAGTCAACCTTCTCTGCATGTTATAGCCTTCGGCGATTTAATTGCTAATCAGTTCCCACGTTTACCTCAAACACTTAATAAGACGGACAGCACTAGCGGGAATCATTTGTACTCACCTTCAAATCAAGTGCTGATCTCCAACCAGAACAAAACGTTGGCCCACCAAGATGTATTCCGCTTTTACAAGCATGTACTTACCCCCACCGTCGCACCAGGCATACAGTCCTAGCAACTCAAGCTTGTTCAAGTATTCTAATTTGGAAGGAGAAAAGGATTATAAGTATCTCTCAAAAGGGTTTGAGAGAAGGAACAAAGTCGAGATAGTCAAGGACAAAGTTAGAGATGATACAAAGGAATTGACTGAAATCGAACTTGGCAATGAACAGCTTCTCGCAAAGGAGAACTTTTCAAGTGAAAGCAGAACTGAAAGCGATGAAGACGCCGAAACAAAAGATGGAAGAAACACATCAGAAACTTTTGTAGCTGTGATTGCCCAGTCTATTCTCAGTGTTCCCACAAAAAGAATGACTCTAAGTTCCATTTACAGCTATATCGCCAAGCACTACCCACATTTTGACAAAGAAAAAGGAGCTGGATGGCGAAACAGCGTGCGCCACAATTTATCCAGCAACGACTGCTTTGTAAAGGCCAGTCGTGCTGAAAACGGTAAAGGACATTACTGGATGATCCATCCAAAAGATCTACCTGAGTTTTCCAAAGGAAATTTTCGAAGGCCAAGAAAACCTCGTCGACCGCGTTGTACACATGCCTCCTTGGGTTGCCCTCCAGAGAAGGCAATCTACGGGTCAGCTTTATCAGGTAGTTATCCTCCTCCTCCTTACACAGCCAAAGCGTACGACATGGAATACCCAGCACTTCCATATGTTGCTCCAGAAATGTATTCTATGCCGTATACCATGCCTGCTCGTTACGAGTGCTTCTCGCGAGAGGAGAGTCGATCTGGAATCCCGACATTACACAGCTTTACCAGCCCTACGTCCTTTGGTCTATCTTGGCAGACTCAAGATGATTCGGCTTTCAAAAGTCTTCCACCCAGCGCCTACCATCCATCGGTTCGATATCCTTGCTTGTTTATCCCTCCCGTAAGTTCCGGAGGGAGCCACGAGAGACAGCTATCACAGTATGACAATAGGAACATTAAAATGGACTAAGCTTTACATTGAACTTGGTTGAAAAGCTGTCTTAAGTTAATTGTCACTTTAACAAAGCGCGTATAAGAACATGAGTATGACCTAAGGTGTTAGCATTGCTTTCTTAACAACAACAACATTATGTATTTGTTTAGCAGTTTTACATTATCTATATTTATTTTGTACAGCTTGTTCAGATAACGTTTAAAAGCTATAGCAAATTGTATATACATTTAGATATTGGAATCTGTAATCTAAGACTTTGCATCGTTTTATAATCTATGTTTACATTTCTGATTTTGAAGAGAGTTATGTCATCTAAAATAATTACACAAATGTTTCTGAAGATGCATCTAATCCCGAATGTTTAAGATATTTACAAAACATGGAAAGTAAAAAAGTTTACATCTGTTTCTTTTTACACTGCAAAGCGAATTAGCCTACTCAATTAACTTATCTAAAATGATCACTAATAATGCTATAATAACATGCATGAACAAATGAAGACACTGAACGACTGATATTTCATGATGAAGATATTAGCGTTATAAAGAGGTTGTTGGCAAATCACTGCAGAGAAGATGTCATTAAGTGTTTAGAATCGACATTACAGTATTCAGTTCCAAAACGGCAAAGGTCTTCCTAATTAATAAGTACATAATTACGGGAAAAGATAAAGTCAAACCTAAAGCTAACTCTCGTCGCGTGAACATAGCGTTCTAGAATATGCTAATCAGATGTAAACAGATGTTTCAGGCTAAATCTGGAATGCAAAATTCCAAAGCTTCTATTTTGGAAACAAAAAGATGTTGGGAAAATCTTGTTTCCCCATAGATCTTGACAGCATGCTGTGCAATCTGTTTGCCGATAATTCGATAAAATGGTGCTAACACTTTTTGATTAGCGATAAATATTGATGAATTCACACTCTCTCCAATTAACACTCGTTAGTTTAGAAAGTAATTTAAAAAATATGTGAAGCAGATATATTTATATTCTGAAGTGTTTAAAACTTCACTGTCAGTCATTCATAGCGTTTGTGAGGAATATTCATTTAAACTTGCAAGCTCTGTGAAACTTTGCTTGTTTAGTTCGCATGATAATCATGTAAAGATTTGAAATCACATTAGGTTTATAAGTTGTAAGTAGTTTTGTAAGTTTTATATAAAGTGTTTATGTGTTTACAGAATATGCTGTGAATTGTGAGACACCCTTCGTTTTATTACCGAGTCAGTTTAGCAACAATTAACTACAAAACTAGGCTACTTGACAAAACAATGACAAAAGGAACGTTCACACGATCTGTTTTCTGTTACCATTATTATGATAATTTTAGGACAATTCATCGAAAAGCCTTCCGGTAAATACCAAACTTTGTTATAGATGAATAGCGGTAGCAGTTAATTAAAAATCAACAAACCTTTTTAAGTTGTTTATGATTAATCTACTTCCCATTGTTAGGAACCTGGTCAGGTTTACAAACTAACACATAGGGCGGATGACTTAAAAGGTCTTTCAGCCGAGCGTTCACGAAAAAATTCTTATCAAACTGCAAGGAAATTAAAGAAGAAAATCTTAACACACGTACTACACAACATCTTTTTGTAGATTCTGATCATTCTCAGTTGCGAAGAACACACTCAGTTTGTACAATTCATCAACAACTATTGAAATGACTACTGTTCATTTCACGCTTTTGATTTATTAAATATTCACTTTCTCCTCAATAACTTTATGTCTTTTGGAAAACAACAAAATTTATATATAAATAAACAAAATGTTTTTGTTGTAAGCAAAGCCTACAAACTGAGCTTCCAAATTATTAACTTTATTGCTAAAATACGATAACCATAAATAAAGGTTCTACAATTTTCTGCAATAAATCATATAGCAATACATTCCCGGTAGGGATGCCTGATTACTGCTCCACAATAATATCGTAATTGTTGTTGAAAAGTCTCTATTATGAGTTTTCTCAGTTTATCTAAACGATACGGAGATAATTTAAACTATCGGCTTTCTGTGGGGTCCTTTACGTTGCCACCGGCAATCATACAGATATATGTTTAGCTGTTTACTCTCAAAAGACACAACGCAGCACATGTTTTGAAATGGTTATCTTCTAATACACCGTAGGTTTGAACTATACATACATCAGAGCTAATTTTAATCATTTTCAAACTCTGAACAAAAATTGTACTCTTTGAAAACCGAGTTGTTAGATCGCGTGTTATCTCGGTAAAATATTTGTACAAAGCGATAAACCTATAGATTTGAAGCCATGACCCGTAACCTTTAAACACGTCATTTTTAAAAACAATGTTAAGCTTTGCCTTATACATTCCTTTTTTATTTATCATATCGGACTTATCCAAATGAAAAAGAACATTTTGTTTTTCTAGTTGTAAAATGTCTCGTGTTTCGCTTTTTTATATCTATATCTGTATTTATGTTTTCTGTTTATGAAATGATTGTTTAGTGTATGATAAACGTATTTTGTATTTATTACAAACCATATGGGGTCCTATTGTTGTTTCAAGTGTTTGTTTCTTATGCAGTTTTTATTCCATAAAACACCAAAGTATTTATACTAACGTAAACAACATAGAGATACCTAAATTATCTCTTTATTTACTTTGTTCAAATCTCTGGCAAAACTGTTCAGAAATGTTTATTCTGACTGAAGTCCTTTTGTTATGAGGAAAGATAATTTGTTTTCCTAAATGACAAATCAGTCCTAGTCGTCATAAACAATTACTGTATCCCGTAGAGAAACAATGAATAAAAAATTTCATTATTTAACAACGATTGAAAGAGCTTCAAGGTGTTCCGACTTTTACTAATATCCGGGTCAGCAATGAGCTTTCAAATTATTGATAAGAAAATGTTTCCGCTTTAGTTTGTGTTAGCAATTTGAACCCACTAATAGTTGCAATTTCAAAATAAAATGATTATATAGATCCAATGAAACCAAGGTGATTCTGAAAAAAAAACGTAATCCCAACTATGTATGAAAATCAGCATGTGGTGATTGGCTTTCGTGTGAAGGGCGTGAGAACAACATTAATTACTGACTCAGCACGTGTCGTTTCTCGGTTTATTTACTCAAGTAATAGTTAAATAAGCAACTTCTTAACCGTAATTAAAGTTAGTATTACTTGTTTTTCTTTTGCCATCTAATGCCTAGTAGTTAGCAGTTCTTGGATGAATAGTATTCTTCATACAAGGGAGATCGAGTGATTATAGACAGTGTCCTGATGCTTTCAGTTTCATTGGCAACATTTGATTAACTTTAGCAGCATGGGTTCTATATGGCTCTTGCCTCTAAACAATACTGTTCTATTTTGTAAGTTTTGTGCTGTGCTTTTTTATTCAAAACCAGAAATAAACTATCTGAAAAAGAAGCTGGCTTATTGTTTCTTGTAAACTGTGGGGGTATAGTTAACACAACTGTGACGTGTAAAACTAATAACAAAAGCGCTCCTAAATTTAGCATTCAATTGTCGGCCTGGTGTGAAATTCTTGCTCTAAGGGCGCGATGGATTTGGATTGACACAGTTCTAGTGAACAAATTTCAAGTTTCTCTTATTCTCCATTACACTCTGCTTTCTGGTCTGTAATGCGCATGTCTATGCTCTATACTAAATACCGCTGATCTTACACCTGGTTTATCCAGATTTGCAGCAAGTATTGGTAAGATTGGACAAAATGTAAAAATCAGTTGAGACTATGCGAGATTATGAAAATTGGGCTGGCTAGGTTTGAGCTGAGGTGAGGTTAGGCAAGCACGGTACCAGACTCTCCCTGATTGAAATGAGCTAAGCACGGATTGCCAATATTTAACTATTTTTGTATTTACAATATTTAATCAGTTATTCCACATACGCGTGTTGGATATGAGGTGATAGGTAGCTGACGTCACCACAGTATCCAACAAGAAGTGGGTGGAATAACTATTTTATCAAACTTCACTCCATTCTGAATAAAAACATGCATACTTAGATTCTTGAATTCTGTTTCACTGTTACAAACGGCAGGAGCTGGTGGTTTCCATATAAAGTCATACCGTACTGATATGAGCTGATAACTGAGAATGAACCAATCAGAACACTAGAAACTCAATATTTGAAGTTGAAAAATTGATTAAAAAAACAGATTAATACTAGTTTTAAGGCTTTCGCGTGCATAGGACATAATAAAATTGATAAAATATTTAAAACTTTACGGTTTGCAAGCGTAAAAATTTAAAAATACATTCACGTTTCAGCTTCTCTGGTGGAAGTCTTCGTCAGTAAAATTAAAGCGCTTTTAAAAAGAAACTAAATATGTATGAGTAGCAGTAAAGTAAAACCAGATCATTTACCAGTCTTGTTACAAGAAGTCTATGTATAATACCAGAAATCGCGAGATAAACCCCATCGGATAAGGAAAGGAAGGGGGGTGGGGGGTGG
>JAOCNB020126804.1:0-5000 GCA_026546465.2 Palythoa caribaeorum | reverse complement strand
CTTGCAATTAATATGGCATAGGGGGATTCAGCAAATCCCCCTATTCCACAATCACCATCTTCAGGACAATCCAAATATTACAACCCCCCTGCCCTATTTATACTATTTCTCCTCTAAGATGTTGTTTCTTAAGTCTCTGTTGTTTACCTGCTCGAAGAATGTTGAACTGATCACATAAACTGTCTAGTTTCTATTCAACTGGAGTTAAGTGTTGTAATTATTTTACTGTGTGAACAATAGGGTGTGTTTTGGCATCACTGGTAAGTTATAATAACTTACCATTGCATACATGCACAGTAAGCCTTATTTTTTTATTTTATATTTGTCGGTTGTTGGGCCCATTATTTTCTGAAAAAAAATCTGAGAATCAAGAAAATAAATTGGTGTGGCCTAATTCCAAAACAAAATTAAAATGTTAAAGGCACAAAAAAGTAAATAACAGTTAATGCTTACAAAACTCAAAATTTGAAGCCACTTGCACATGTCATTTTTTCGCTCAGACAATTCAGATATATTTTGTAATAAACAATCTTCCAGAAGAAGGAAGGTGAATACAGGAGGGCATGCAACCAATCCAAGTTGAATATTTTCTACAAGGCACCGAGAGTGAAGGAAATTTCCTACCCACTCCTAACTCTTGCTCATATGATCAGTGTATTACTCGTACTCTGCCAAGTAAACCGATCAGATATGGCTTCAAACTGTTCACTTTGGCGGAATCAAAAACTGAATACATCAGTGATTTTGAAGTTTACACTGGCAAGACGCCGGATGCAGAGCAAAAACAAACAAAAAAAGTTGTCAAATGACTTATATATCCTCTTGAAGGAAAAGGTTATCGAGTTTTACAGATAATTTTTACTCAAGTCCACAACTTTTTCTCGCTTTGAAAGAGAAAGAAATACAAGCTTGTGGGACTGTGAAAACTAACAGGAAAGGACTCCCAAAAAAGACAACAAAAGGGAGATCTTGTTGCCGTGACTTAGCAAGATAGAAAGTTAGTGCACCTCAATTCATTCCTGTTGTAGTTTCATTTGGAAAAGTTAACCATAAAGTGAAAGAAAATGGGGTGTGGCATGTAGGAGTTCGACTGTCCAGAAGTGATCAAAACCTACAATCAGTTTATGCAAGGTGTAGATCTTGGAGATCAGAGAACTGGCCTATTACAAGAAGCACTTCAAAAAACCCACCTGGTATATGGCCTTGTTTTACCATGCTCTTGAACAGTGCTGTCTGAATGTTTTTGTTGTTGAGCAAGCCACACCAGCCCACCAGAAGCGCAATCAGACTATGTTACAGTTCTACAGTGAGCTAGCGGAGCAGCTAATTGGTTGCAGGACATACCTGAAAAGAATAGGTCGTCCTTCAACAGCAGTATTTGAAGAAACCAGATTCAACAGAGGATTCCATTACCTCCAAAAGGCAGATGTGGCTAGGAGTTGTGTTGTGCACAAACAGGATGTGTGTGTTGTATGGGAGTGCGCTGTATGTGAATGACATATGTGTGTTGACCCATGTTTTCATCAGTATCACACCATGAGGGAATTTTCATTTGATGATTCAAGTAAAAATAGATGTAAGAGTGGAAGCAAACGAGCAAAAACAGATTCTATTTGAAAGAAACATTGACAGCTCCTTGCATTATGAATTAGTGGTTGCCAGACAACACCAAAAAATGACCAAGAAATGAAAGAATTTTGCAAGACAGCACACAAACTAGTAATTTAAAATGTAACAAATAATATGTTTTCAAATCATTTTTATTGAAAAGCTCATTTTCATCATTGTGACAAAAAATAGTGCAATTTATCCGTTTTACAGCAGTTTTGACTAGCACTGCATCAAAATTCAGACACTGGGTGAACTTTGTTGTCACCAGAGTTAAAGGTTGATCTTCATGGAATATTTTAATACTGAATTTAAAAACTTCTTTTAAGAAATGGCCAACAATTAGAGGTTTTCCCAAAATCACTTAATTTTTTTTCAATAAATTTTACTAATATAATTAAATTTATTCATCACTATGTTACCATGGTTACATTATCTTGGGCTGGGTGATGTCAAGTTTAAAAACTGGTTATTATGGAATATCCAAAATGTATGAACTTTGAACCTACTACCATCTCCCAAAACACTTTTTATTGAGCACATTGTAAATACACGAATGAAACCCTCCAAAACATTCGACTGGAAAGGGTTAACATCAGTCATTAAAGTGCCTATCACTCCTAGCCAGTTTTATGAAATTTCAAAAATATATGTATATCTAAGATGCTTTCTGAAGAAATTTTACGTATTTTGGTTTCTGTCTTCATTGGTTTCAGTCGGTGAAAATCGTATTTTAAGCACATTTTCCACCATACTGGATAAAAAAGTGGCAGTAGAGGGATTGGGCACTGTCTTGTGACGTCAACCCAGTAGCACAAAATCTACCAACCAGCTTCCTCTCTTTCCCATAGCCATTTTCAGTAACGCATTCACAACAGAGCCCACCACCTTTCCTCGACTAATGATCTGTTCAATAGAGAGTGCAATGAAATTAAAACCATTTTTCAAAAGCTACAATACCCAACTGAGTTTATAGAAAATACCATCAAAAATTTGAAAAAATCTCTCAGCAATGTTTCTACCACTGCTCATGATGTTCAAGATAGCTCAATCAGAATAGTGTTGCCATTTATCGACCAAAAATCTGCTGATTCAGTTAAACACCAGCTTTGCCATCTTGTTAAGAAATTAAATGTGGATTTGCAACCAGTCTTCACTAGTCAAAAATTGGAGAATGTTCTCAAGATCCAAGAACAAAAACCGCCTTTAGTCAACCAACAACTTGTTGTCTATTATTATAAATGTGGTTCGTGCGATGCGGACTATGTTGGTTACACTGCGCGCCACCTTCACCAGCGTAAAAAAGAACATCAACATTCTGCGATTGGCAAACATCGATGGGAAGATCATGGTTTACAAAACAAAATCCCAGATCAATGCTTCACAATTCTGAAAAAATGCAAAACAAAGTTTGACTGTCTCATATATGAGATGATACTCATCAAAGAAAAATCTCCATCACTCATCACACAAGCTGACTCGGTTAAAGCAAAACCATTTACGTGATCTTCATTGATCAGTATATAGAACAATCGTGACCGTCACTTAACCATCACTGAACCATTTATTAATTTAATTTAATCTATTCAACAACTTTTGTAATTATATATATATGCGGCTTATAATTAATTCTTTCACTTGACAATGACATCTCGACGATGTCAAAATGTCGTGCTAACCGTTTAGCATTTATCTTTGTAATTAATATGCATTCACAATTCGTAAGAAATATGCCTGATAGATGTGTAGTTGGTGGATGTTCTGCCTTCCCAGATGTTATGTTTTCTCAAGATACTGGGTTGACGTCACACACTTGTTAGTGCCAAAGCCCCTGAATGCTACTCCTTTACTTGGAAAACCGTATTTTCAATTGCATCGTAAAAATCAGGAACAACTACAAATTCAATTTTGTTGCTTGCTTTTGCTTGTATTTGAGGTCTACTTTTAAGGAAAAAAGTTTGGAGGTTTGAAATAATGCCTAAGAAGATAAATCCACCATCCAAGCCAAGTTAGAAATAGAGGATGGTGTCAAATCCTTCGCTGGCAAAGCACAAAATATGCTATATTTTACTTCTTCGCTATTGGTAACTGATAAAAATCAGTTTAAAAAATTCAACAATTTTTCATTGAAACGTTGGTAACCTATGGTGAAAATCCCTTCTTCAACGGAAGAAAACTGTAGAAAGTGCTGTAGAACTTTGACTATCAAAAGACAAACTTCAAACTGATATATGCAGGCTGTCAGCGGAACGTGACGAGCGGCCACGGCTCTACTAGCTCTAGACAAACCTTTTTCTTTTGCATTTTTCCTCGACAATTTCTGTGAATATTTGTGAATAGTTATCGAAGTACAGTGATATTTAACATGGGGAAGGAAGATTTTTCTAAGATTAGAAAAGAAAACGACGAACTAAAGGCACAACTGGTGGATCTACACCAAGAGCCGAAGACATTCAAAGAACGATTAGAGTAAAGGGTAAAGATACAAAGAGAATTCTAGAAGATGTGAAAAGATTTGTAGATAAGTTGGAGTTGTTGAATAATAACATTTAAAAGTTGTGTGAGACCATTGAAGCAATACAATACAGTTATCAATATAACTTAAAAATATTTGGAGTACCTACAAAATCAGACAGAAAAGAAACAGGAAACCAGTATTTGCGTAAATATTTTCAAAGAAATGAATGTCCAAATCACCGATAAGGATATTGACATTGCCTACAGAGTGGCAAGCAGAAACAGGAATTATTCAGATCCCATTATTTGTAAATTTGTAAGACGCATTGTTAAAAAAGAGGTATTGAAACAAAAGTAATCAGTTAATGATGTCGATCTTGCTAAGCTTGGCTTAACTCGATCAAATGACCAAGAGCACCGAATACTAAAACGCGAACACTTGACCCCCTACCAACAAGAGTTGTTTACAAATGCAAAATCCTTCAAACAAATCAACAGCTTCAAGTACTGCTGGGTTAAGAACCAGTCTATACTTTTACGAGAGAGCAAAAACAGCCATGTGATACGAATCAAATGTCTACAGGATCTACAGAATCTAAGAGGTGATTTCACTGCATCCACTGGCTTCCAAAATCTTGGCCTAGCCTACCACCGCCTAGTGAAGTATTCTCTAGTCCTGTACTACAATCCAGTTATAACGGTTCTTTCCATGGTTCTCTGCGAAAAAACATGAGAGGTCAACGAGGTTATTTTATGGGACAAAGGATCACTAGATCGATGACTAGCTACATATAACATAAACACAGAATTTATTCTACTTTCATTAATCTTATCATTCAAAGAATCGACTATAAATAAGCAGCTCTTGCGAGAGCTGCCATATTATGGTCAGGATTTTATTTCTTTTCATGGTAAACTTAATAATAGTAACAATA
>JAOCNB020126771.1:0-10799 GCA_026546465.2 Palythoa caribaeorum | reverse complement strand
ATTATTTACAATAGGTTATCATAATGAATAAATGTTCTTCACCTTTTCTCAGCCTCAGCATGTTCTTAACATGTTCTCAAATTTTTGGCGATTTTCAGCCTCATGTTCTTATAAAAGGTTCTTATAAAAAAGAGTGTATAATATAGTAATTTTTACAGATGAATAATTATTTCAAAACTTTTTCTCTTGTGTCCATTATCTAGTTCTTGTCATAAAAGGATCAGTTTGACAGAAGAAATGCTTGTATATTTTAACAACCAAAACACGGCGTGGGCGTCTGTGTATATAAAAATTTAACTTCTCGTAATCAAATTCAATAAATTTCATATCACCGCAAGCCAATGTTTTATTCTATATAATATTCAGCTCAATGTTTTTAAAACACAAGTTTCAATTTTAGTTGATACTTGACCTACAATTAAATATAGTGCCAGATGGTCTTAAATGGAAAAAAAAATACAACTTGCAATTCATAAAACCAATCGCAAAATATACATTTGTAAATTTAGGAATAAAACGAACTCTTAAAAATTGATCACAAAAATTTAGTTATTAAGTTTGGACTATAAAAATAATTCTATAAATACACTGTTGAAACAGTTCGCTCCAGAAACGTAAGGGAGCTGTAGTTTTTTTAATCAAACCATACCTTTTCTTTTTAATCATATATACTTATTTCAGTTTTTCGTGTTTTCAAAAGACCATAATAAATAATTTATAATACAAATTTTGGCAACTCCCATTTCTGAAAATAACTAGCTTTTGACAGCTGCTTGTAAATTCATTTATCATCCTTTTAAAAGGATTTCTATTGCCTTTTACCGGTGAAGGAAATAAGTCTGTAAAACACTAGCTTGAAGAAACATCACCGGATCCATGCCTTTTAAAGATGGTAAAGGAGTGCTTGGGCTTTAATGAGCCTTCGTAAAACCGCTAAAGAAACACGGAAGGAAGGTTTGACACTAATAACGCCATTATCTAAATTAAGGATTTTGACTTCCTTATTTTTGTGTTCATAAAAATCACTCTTGGCTTTATTCTGAGTATTTATGGAACAAAGAGCTACTAATTCAACTGGACTCTAACTTCCTTGTTTATTAATTCTGTTTGATTGCAGAAAGTTTAAATGAATTAAGCGGGCAATTTACTCCTTCGACCAATGTTTGGTCATAATTCAATAGAGACACGAAATATGCGCAATTAATCTTATTTGCATTTCACCGCAGCTTGTTCAGTTTCACAAACCGTTATTCACAAATACACCTTGCTTTTAAGGGATGCGTTTGTGACGAAAGTCAGAGCTTACATGGTACATTCAATATGTGACCCAACACGTCGAAAAGGTGGGTGAATACTCAACAATTTCGCCAGGTTTAGGTTCTAGAGATTCTTGGTTAGACATGGTTTTATCCGTTAGCAGCGAAGGCTATAATACAGTGCATTTAAATTATTACAAAAAACTTCACTGTGTAAGAAAATGGACGCAATAGTCAACGTTGGATTCTTGAGCTATACCAAGTCGACAATAAATGTTATAAAAACGAAATTAACATAACCTTTTGTTAAAAATTTAAAATACTGTATTTCAACCACTTGTACCAGTCTTTGTCAGGTAAAATGAAAATAAAACCTTTTTTCCTCTTTATTATTTCTATTTAACCTGAAGAAGAATGGTTTTGCTTGTTGAAATATACTATTTTAAATTTTTAGCAAAATATTGCGTGTTGACTTTTCTGTTTGAATTTAAATTATTGCTGGTATTATCAAACTTGCTGTTTTTTGGTTTTGTAATTTTGAAATTTGAAAGTCAAGAATCTTAATTCGTTGCTAAAATATGTTAAACTTGAAGCTGACGCTATTTAAAATAGTTTAATGAACGGAAAATAATATTTATTTCAGTTGTTATTGGCTTTTCTACAATCTGTCACTGGTGAAGAAATAAACGCAATGTGTAAGGCTACAACATGGATATTTCTGTTGATAGAAATATTAGCAATGACAAAGGAGAAAGCATTAAACAAACAAGGTAAGTGCAAATAAACACATAGAAAGAGTTTAGAGGATA
Organism: Palythoa caribaeorum; assembly: GCA_026546465.2. NCBI lineage: Eukaryota > Metazoa > Cnidaria > Anthozoa > Zoantharia > Sphenopidae > Palythoa > Palythoa caribaeorum. The sequence continues at coordinate 8,734 of JAOCNB020126771.1, read as the reverse complement.
GGTAAAAGATATTGATTTGTTTCTAGCTTTGTTATAACGTTGGAAAAAAATGCACATCGAGTCACGGAATCGACATCAAATCAAAATTTTTCTGAAGCGATTAATCTCATCTAATGTTTGGTTTGTGTTTCCTTCACTAACTACTACATTTAAACTTTTAATTCAATTTTATTTGGTTTGTCATGGAGAACTTACGGATGGTGTGACAGTAAGGTTCTGATTAGGAAGTACTTGCGATGGTCTGAGGTAATATGGGTGGGTCATTAAGTTGATTCGCAGTGATAAGAATGGGGCATTAAACATTTTCCATGTTGAATGGGTGGCGATGAAACATACATTAGTATCAAAAAATTCTATCAGGCTACACGCTTTTTTTTATAAGAACAACTTTATAAGAACAACGAGGCTCAATTTTTTCCAAAATTTAACAATTTAAGAACAAGCTCAGGTTGAGGCTTGATAACTAGGAACGTTTTTGTGGTAGAAAACTGACTAAAACTTAGCGATACGGCATAAAACATAAAAAGATTTACTGTAACGGTAATGACTACAGTTCGCCTCTAAACTCAATCGTACAATACATGTGTGGCGCAAGGCGTTTCATTTTCCAATACCTTGTTTTATTTTGTTTTTTCTTCATCAACAACAAATTAAGAATAAAGTGAAGCTGAAATCGCCAAAAAATTAAGAACAATGAGGCTGGGCAAAATGTACTGGTTCTTATAAAAAAAAGAGTGTATGCAAAGACGGAAACGTTTTAATTTCCCTTGCTCAAGTATTATCTTACAATCCTGTACATTCACATCAAAATTGGTAGTATTTGAGGAGGAATTTTCAGTTGAAATAGATGGGTTTTCATAAAAATTTCAGGGTGGGCCATGGAAAATGTTTCCATACATCAGTTGGGTTATTGTATCTTCTGGCAGTTGTGGGGTGGGCGACAAAAGTTTTTTGATTTTTGAAAAATTTTCTCCGCCCTTCCTAGCAGTCACTTTCTGACCAGTCCCTAATACGTAACAGAACGTGGTCCCAAATTAATAACCTACCCCTATAACTTGCAACAGCTGGGAGTCGAGTTTCGCTGTGGGAGGGAAACCGGAAAACCTGAATAAAAACTCTCGGAGTTCCAGCATTCGATACAGGTGGGAGGGGCTAGCGCCAACTTCGGCCGACATTTTATTAAGTCGTAAAATCAGGGCATATCAAATGAATGAACATATAGAAACGCTTATATTCGACTGTATAAAAAACTCGGCTAAAAAAATACTATAATGAAATATTAAAAATATTTAGCTGAAATAATTATCTGGTCTCAGAAGGGAGTTTTATTCCTTCATTGCGTTTCGGGGAAGAAAAAAATCGCATCGATTTCACTATTTGTTGTTGAATAATTTGATACTGAAGAATCTGTCAGATTGTTATACAGAAAAGTTTTTCTGGCGTTTTTTTCCTAGTAGCTAGTTAAATCCTTTTACGAATCTAAGTTGCCCATTGAAGCAAGTGCATATTTTTGTGTTTAGTAGCGTGGCCTTGTGGTCAGGGCGCCGGACTTGAAAGCGGTTGACCCGTGTTCAAGTCCCGCTCTGACCACTAGTTGGATTTGTCTTCGGGTAAATCCCAGGGTCAAATCCACCACGCTTTGTAAATAGCCAACTGGTCTGCCTCCTGCCAGTTGGGATTCTTAATGTGTTGTGTTGTGTTTGTATGACGCTGAAAAGCCCCTTTCGGGGAGTTGTCATTAACGTCTTTATCTTTATCTTTATAATGAAACTCGTTGTCTTCCCCCTAACGGAACACTAATCCATCGCAGGTTAAATCCCAGCAGAAGCTGGTACTCATTTTACCATCCTCGTAAGAATAGAAAGCTGAGTCAACTTTGGAGGAGAGAAGTGAAGGTCACAAAATTTTTTAACTAAAACGTTCGGCAGAGCCATGATTTGAACTCAAAGGTCTTGTGACTGTGCCAATCACTTCGCTCTGAATCTGCGTGGGCATTCCATAAGACTTTCTTGCTGTTCCAGATGATTTCTTCAGCACTTAACAATAAAAAACTGTAAATTCACCACCATACATTAAAATTATTTTTATCAATTTTTCCCTTGCCTAATTTTAGCTCAAAAAAGATTAAAATGATGCAAGAAATTGCTATTCTTCCCAAGCGTCGCAACGGTTAACAATAAAGAATTTCAAAATATTCCGGTTTCGGAAAACGTAATTCATTGTCAAATTTGTCACATCAATAATAGTAAAAGTGCAAAGTTTCGATGAACAAAATGGACAAAAATGTGAATATTTGCAATTGAAGCTAAATATTTTTCAGATGTCTTTTTCGAAGGAAAATGTATGTGTTTAGCATGATAACGGGAATAGACATGGCATTCAATGCCCATCCACTCTACGTTTCTTTGTAAAAATGCTTGGATTAAAAAAAATCCTTTGACAACTTTGAAATTATATCTTTGAAAGGTGGCAGTTTCACTAAGATAGATGTGACAAATTTAATAGTAAATTCCTTTTTCCAAAAAAATCAAATATTTTGTTGTGTCACGTTCTAAGTAGAAAAAGGGTCTATTAAATGCAAAATAATTTTAATATCCTCAGTTCTGTCTACAAACTCTTTACATGCTCTGCTTATCATATATCTCCTCCCCAATTAAACTTAAAGAAACATCCTCCAAAAAACTCAGGTCAATTAGCTTCCTCCAGCAAACTCCTGTCAATCCTTGTCGACTGACTCTCCTTCCCTACTGGAAAACTAAAAGAATTGATTATCTTCCCACCAAAGACAAATTGAAAAAAAACTAGATAATACTTTCAAGTTAACAAAAACTTAAAATGTTCATTTTTAAACCTTTAAAGTTAAAAATATTTAGACGCATTTAGTCGCAGCTTTTTTTCAAACTGGGGAAGTCTTAATTTCTTTCTCATTAGGTTTATGTAGAAGACAATTGCCATCAAGAACGACTGCCCTATGTCGGGAGTTCTGGAAGATGTCCAAAGAAGGAAACTTGAAGCATTGTCACTCTCTCAAACTGTCATGCAAGACACGCTGTGATGACCAACTACAAAGAAAACAATTGTTTCCATGTTACTGTGACAACCTGTGTTTATCGCTTGGTGACTGTTGTGTGGACCACTCACTTTGGTACGTGCTTGGTTGAGTGTAAAGTTTTAATACAGGGGCTAAGTGCTAGAATGGATGGGAGTTATCGACTCGCCCTGGACTGGACACCAATGGGTCACAGATGATCCCACTGTAGGAGCTGGTACTCTTTTCACCGAACTCGTTAGTCAACTTTGGTGAAAAGGTCACACAAATTGTACCAGATTGTACCCTGGACCTTTTGGCTGAAAATAAGATCCAGAGACCTTACGACTTCGCTAACAATGCCGCCTTATTGTATCAATAGCAATGCTTTTATTTCATAACTGCTTTATCAATTGATATTTCATATAACGTTTTTTTGTTTTTCTTTAATCTACAGGTGCAAAGTGGACAAACATGTACGAGACTCAAATGGGACCTGCATCGCTTTTCCAGACAATAATTTTATAGGATACATTGAAAAGAAAAAATGTTCGTTATACTGGCAAGGCCAGGAAACCAAGAAACTTTGCCTTCAGCAGAACTCAAGCGATCCATTAAGTAATATTCCAGTTTTTGACTACGATACATCGGTGACATTCAGTAACATATATTGCGCTGTCTGTAACGGGGCCAAAAACTTATCTTATTGGCGGCTCAAAATTGAATTTAAAAAGAGCTTTCCGAAAGAAAAAGCATACAATATGTCCATCTCTACTCTGGTTCAAAAAAATAGGTGGTCTGTTGAACAGTTCCCTCCTGGATCAATTGACTATTGTGTTCCGAACATTCAGAAGATTTCTGCCAACGTGTTAAGAGACATAAAATCCAACGACTCTTTGTTATGGTGGTTTTTTTGCCAAGCATACTCCTTGCCCGTGTACAACAAATATTATTCGGTGAAGTTTAAAAACCCTCACTGTGGAATTATTTTGTACAACGGACCGCCTTCCTTTACATGCAGAGAATTATCGATTAGTTTTCCTGAACTTACACAGGCGTCTTACACCCTGATATTTACATTAGACACATCTGTGGCTCGAAGTTGCAAAGGTACACAATTCTTTGACCCAATAGAAAACGTTTGTCGACAAATCTCAAGTAACCAAAAAAATCAAACTGTACAGTTTAGGAAAAGTTTTTTATGCGTTAATGGAACCATATACAATAACCCTGACAATGTCACCTTCTCTAATGGATCATTTCTTATCCTGGTAAATAACCGATCTTACAATACCGAAGAGTTCCCCGAAACAAACAAAAGCCTTTCAACCTGCAAAAATACGAGTAAAACACGAGCGAGAAAACAACATAACAAAACGTCTGTTTTTCTAACTTTTGTGGGATCACTTATTTCAATAACGTGTTTGGCTTGTCTGTTGGTAACACGTTTTTTGTTTAAAGAATTGCGATCTCTTTTCGGAAAAATATTGATGAATTTGTCATGTGCAATGTTAATGTTCCAACTCCTATTTCTACTGACCGGACTGACGGGTAATGCGGCGGTATGTCACGCAATCATTGGTGCATTGCATTACACGTCAATGGCAATGTTTGCTTGGATGAGTGTTATGGCTTATGATATCAGCGAGACATTCACTGCTAAAGGTAAGTCTTCACTAGTAACTCAACTAATTACCTTCTGACAAAATTAAGCTTGAAACATCAAAACAAATCATTCATAATAATGATAGTGATAATGATAACGATAACGATAACGATAACTATGACTATGACAACTACTTTATTTCACCTTTTGTGTGTTACAGTATACATATATTTTAATAGATCAAGTGAAGATGCTGGTTACCTGGAATAACCTAGTGGGGCTAATCGAGCCAGGTAACCAGAAACATTTCAGAGTAAATATATTGACAAATTAGTTCGGAACTTGAACGGAAGGGGAAAAAAGTACTAAAAAATACAAGAAAAAAAAAACACTTACATTTTATAAAGATTTACATGACAAAGCACACACAAATTTATATGTATAGCTATATTAACAAAGGAAACGAGAGTGAAGTGACGTTTTAGTATGTCGATATAAGCTTAAGTGATGACGGTGACGATGACGATGACGACGACGATGATGATGATAATGTTGATAATGACATAATAGTGATAGTGATGGTGATAGCGATAGTGATGGTGATAGTGATAGTTATTTAAATTGTATAGGTCGAACGCTTAAAAAAATCTTAAAAAACGCTATCTTAAAAAGATGGATCTTAAGAAGTTTCTTTAAAGAGTCCACGCTAGTGGCAGATTGAATCACATCGGGAAGGCTATTCCAGAGTGCCGGCGCAGCTGCAGTAAAACTGCGATCCGGCCAAATGTGCGGAATGCTTTTATCCTGGGTGGTTGCAGAAAATTTCACCAGTTGATCTGAAATTATATCTACATGTGTTCTTTCGCGTGATTAGATTGCCAGAGATATACAGCTGCAAGTCCATGAATGGCTTTAAAAGTAATAAAATCGACTAAAACTTTTATCAGGTGACCATGTTTTTTTCTTTTGTAGTGTTAAGTTCGGCGCCCATTACTGGCGAAAATCAAAAGGATGCTAGGCGCTTTTTGTGTTATAGCTGTTACGCTTGGGGCTTACCGCTTGTCTTGGTAATTGCATGTGCCAGTTTAAACATTAGTGGAGCAGTTGACGTGGGTTATGGTAAGAAGCATTTTTGTAAACAAGAATGGTGAAATTAAGACATTTTTATGTTGATTTTCAATTACCAACGTTATATTCTTAGGATCAGTTTAGAAGCTTTACATGTTATGACTTAAACCAGTTTTAATCACTTGTGCGGACTTCGTGGTTTTTTTAAGTTTTCCGAAAATGTGATAAGCAATACCATACGGAAAAAAGATTAAATTCTTTGATTTATTGATGTTACAAAGAAGAAAAATTCCTGGTCAAAGATTGTAATTTTAGAACTGTGAACAATAAAAAATGGCCTCTCTAAACGTTAACCTCGGACTTTGTTTTTCCTACAATGAAATGATAAAAATAGGAACGCGACCTCGCTTTCTCCTGCCATCGTAAGGTTTATCACAGAAAAACGACGACATCAGGACTATTTCTCTCTCTACTCGCTATTTTTGTTTCGTAAGCGGGTTTCAATATTCACTTATCATTCAAGTTAAATGTACGTGACGTTATTTAGGTTATGATATTGGATATTGCAAACGTAAGCATAATTTGAAAAAGCTGTAAACATAACATGTTTTGGGTTCAAGGAGCAACGAGCCAGAGACTGTACTGCTTCCTGTCCCCGTTAGGACGTGTCTACTGCTCGGTTCCACCAATAGCAGTCATTCTGTTGTTTAACATTGTGTCGCTTGTGCGTACTATCATTGCCATAAGAAAGGTTCAACAGGTAAGTTTTAAAGGACTTTTGGTTATTTTGAAAACTTTTGATTTCAAGTCAGCCAGAAATTGTTGTTAGATACAATAAATCTGTTGTGTCAATTCATACGCGGACGTACTGTAGCTCCCCTCAGCGTCTTCATCTCGGCTTCCGTCGCTAGTTTTGATCAAAGTAAAAAAACTTAATGAACTCACTCATTAAAAGACCAATTTTGTTGAATAGTGCAAAGTGATCTTTAAAAACAGTAATGTAAAGTATGTTAGTTTATCATTTATCAATTTCCATACTTGTCCGTAACACTTGTAAAATATGTAGATGATCTAAAATAAATCGTTATCCTGCTATATTATCTAGTATGGTGTGGTTTAGTGTAGCATGTAATGTGATAAAATGTGATGTAATGCATGCATTCTGGTCAGCTGATGAAGGTATCCTGTTGCTTACTCGATCCGATGGGAAACTCTTCAACCCTGCACGCCTACGAGCTAAGGCCATGCAAAGCTCGCAAAGTACTGCTGTACGACCTCCTTTTCGCTGACGATGCTGCCCTTGTCGCACTCAATAACGACGAGCTCCAAAGCCTTCTCCATCGGTTTTTTGGTGCATGCGAAGAGTTCAGCCTCATTATTGACCTAAAGAAGACGAAAGTGATGTGATGTGTCAAGGCAATGCTACTGTGCCCGCTCTAGCACAAAAGACTATACATTGGATGTTGTTACGCAGTTCACTTACCTTGGCTGCAACACCTCTCTTAATGCTGAGCTTGGAAAAAGAATTGGAAAGGCTGCAACAACCATGGCAAAGCTTGCTCCTCGGGTATGGGAAATCAAGAAACTCACCGCGAAGACTAAAATTGTTGTCTACCGTACCTGTTTTGTGAGCACCTTACTTTACGGCAGTCAATCTTGAACTGCTTATGCTGGGCTGAAAAAGCGTTTTCACATCTTTCACATTAGATGCCTCCGCTGCATTTATCCATTTCCTGGAAGGACAAAATAACCAATAGTGCGGTTCTTGAAAGAGCAGATATTCCTTCGATGTACTCCCTCCTCAGACAACGTAGACTGATGGGGTTGAGTCATGTCCGCCGAATAGACGATAGCTGAATCCCCAAGGACATCTTGTATGGAGAGCTAGAACTTGGGTCGAGGCCTGTTGGCGAACCTAAACTCAGATTCAGATACGTCTGCAAGAGAGACATGCTAGCGATTGGTCTGCCTCTTGATTACTGGGAACATACATACATATCTGTAAGAGGTAGCATCTACAAATTAAAGTGAGGTGAAGTGAACCACTCACCGACGATCGAAGCAAATGGAAGGAGACATGCATCTAGGCTCTTCGAGCAGGGCAGAGAAAACTGAATGTCGAACCTGATGCAAAGAGGGCAAAAAAAAGATAGCTGTTGCAAAGGCTGCAGCATCGATCAGCACCTGTGGAATCAAGTTTTGGCCATGTCTGCCGATCAAAAATTGTTTAATCTGTCACCAGAAAAAGTGTTCGCAGCTGCGCTAAGTTATGGATCATGTCCGACAACTGCTAACCAATGTAATGTAATGTAATTTACTGTACTGTAATGCAATGCAATGCAATGTAATTTAATGTAATGTAATGTAATGTAATGTAATGTAATGTAATGTAATGTAATGTAATAAAATGTAATGTAATGTAATGTATTGTAATGTAATCTAATGTAATGTAAGTAATGTAATGTAATGTAATGTAATGTAATGTAAGTAATGTAATGTAATGTAATGTAATGTAATGTAAGTAATGTAAGTAATGTAATGTAATGTAATGTAAGTAATGTAAGTAATGTAATGTAATGTAATGTAATGTAATGTAGTGTAGTGTAGTGTAGTGTAATGTAATGTAATGCAATGTGCTGTGTTGTAATGCAATGTAAGTAATGTAATGTAATGTAATGTAATGTAATGTAATGTAAGTAATGTAAGTAATGTAATGTACTGTAATGTAATGTAGGTAATGTAATGTAATGTAAGTAATGTAATGTAATGTAATGTAATGCAATGTTCTGTGTTGTAATGTAATGCAACGTTGGCTTTTATTAGGCTCAGAATCTTTTACTCGTTCCTCTCCGCTCTGGTCAGGATATTCCGAATTGTCTTGGGAATACACAGAATAAATTTAAATTTCTTGGAGTTCTTGTTTTCTTTCAACCTATCAGAATTGAGAAAATACAAATTACTATTAACGTTTAGTGCTGTAACAATTCTTTGTAAGTCATCACAACTCCTATATTTTTCAGTAGTGTATTGCT
>JAOCNB020126740.1:0-10800 GCA_026546465.2 Palythoa caribaeorum | reverse complement strand
GAAAAGTTCAATGGAGTGTTCTATTAAGACTTGCCAAAGCTTGGCACGAGTAAGGCTATTTTGTATTCTCTTGTTAGCATTAAGTTCGGCACATTTGAAGTTCGAAGTTTGGCCCGGGCCTAGGAATTTTTAAAAAAGAACTCAAATCCAAAGAACCTTGTACACCTCACGGTTAGACTGGGTCGAAAGTGAATTTCGAGGCCGCAAAAATTGTATATTCGAAAAAAATTGAAATCGCTTCTAGAATCCGTTTTAACCATTCGTTTTATTTTATTTATGCACATTAAAGAAAACGTTTTTTTGAAGCCTCGTTCATCAGTCAAAGATCTAGTAAATTTTGATAGCGCTCCGTTTTCATTTTGTCAGTGGTGTTTCGAAACATTTCTGTTACTAGTCCTGTCATTTTCAGTTTCCACTGCACCAGAAAAGGCTGAAAATTGCCAGCCGAAATGTTGTACTAACTTTTGAGGCTTCAGTAAGATCCTAGGTTATATCTGATTTGTTTCTCTATTCATTTAATTACTAGGCGAACAATTATCAGTTCAAATTAAATCTATGGTGTTTGGTTAGGTTCAGAGCAGCTGCGTCAAATGTAGTAACAAAGCCAAAGGTTAAAATGCATTTCTTTTGTCTAACTTCTGGTGATTAGTTCTGATTTCAAATTGTTTTTCAGTAGAATTTCAAAAAACTGTATTCGAATCCAGAAATTATTTTCCTGATTATCCTGTGGTGTAAACAAACTTTAAACTAGTTGCAACATCAAAGAGGCCGGTGAACATCAAAGAGGGCGCGAAAGCATAGTTGAGTATGGATTGTGATAAAAACAATTTTCACTGGAGTGAAATTGTTTCAAAGATCACTTTCATTATATCTGAGTGTCTCAATTTTGTTGTCTTTCTGTTCAAATTAGAGGTTCGGCGATTTTGGCACGAATTGTCTTATGCCTCGAGCCTTGGCAAGAAGTTTCTCAGGCACGAAGTGTCTGTTAACTTTATTTAGAAAATATGTGTAAATTTTTCGCGCCCTTTTTGTATGACGTGGCGTGCGTCCATAAGACATAAAGTTTCATCAGAACAAAAATCTTCATACGAAAAATTTGTTTACAACTGTTTTTAAAACAACCTTCAGAACAAAGATATCAATTTGATCAATACTAGAGAAGTTGTTCTGTTTTTAATTTATACTTTAAGCATGGTAATCTCCATTCGGCGAAATAAATATAGTTTGCAAACTTAACACTACTGTCCGCCGCCATCATTCACTAGTCGAGAAGCTGGAGATCGGAAGCATTCGGCTTTAGTGCCTCGTGCTTCTCAAACGCTTCTTTCGCGCTGTCCCAACTTCCCGCGTACATCCATAAAACGTTAGAGACACGATAACCATGAACCGTTTCTTAATTTGAATAAAACATATAGAAAATAAACAAAGAATGGTACTTCATAGATATTTACCCTGGCTGGTCCTTCTCTAGTTGTTCCATGTATATCCAAACTACTTCGTTAGCTTCATCCTGTGTTAATTCTGGCTTCCCGCTTGCAATGTATGCGCCGGCCCATTTGGGATACAATACTTGCTTGTACTCCGGCAAAGGATACACGCTTGTTAAATGCATCATGTGAAAGTATACCTCGTATTGCTTTAGCTTTCGTCCACGTACAATGTAACTTGGATCATAGTTTGTACAAGTTGGAAGGACTCTCTCCACTTCTTTGTGTTCCAGATATTCTGGTTTCTGTTTAACGACAAAATATGGATTTCTTTTACTTATAGGTTCAATATTTCGACACGATACTAATTTTGGTGTTTTGAGATCAAAATAGTTTGGAGGCTTCAAGTAGTCATCAACAAAATATGTTGATAAATATTCCTGCTTCAAGCTTTCCAAAGAAATCATTCCGGGTCCTTGCCAGGCAACTTGTAGAAAGTTTTGACCACCTGCCTCAATATGTAATGCTTCAATAAAATACTTCTTTCCCTTTTCAAGGAAAATTGGTGAAGATTTTTGGTTTAAAAACCGCAAGAAGTCGTCCTTAACCACGGATGTAGTCTTATCTTTATCTCCAACCGACGCAATAAGCTTTGAGTTTTTCCAATCTTCATCTCCGCTCAGCCAGAGCTCAGAAGAATCGTCTGATGCAAGAGCAAAAATATAACGACCACTCGCTGGTGGGTGAAGAAATCCAAACAATCGTTGACTGAAATCGTGCAAGGATCGAGTGATATCAAAACTAGGTACAAACTCTCGCTTATCTGGCGCTCCTGGGAAAATAGGGAAGTTGCACAAGTCTTTAATCGTCTTCAAACAGTTTCCATACCAAACATGTACGTTAATACCACGTTGGCTGGTTAGATTTACTCTATCCAATATTTCCGGCCCAAATATGGTAGGTGAAAAGTTGTTGTTTTCGGTCCCGGCAAAGCGCAAAGTTTCATGTTCACCCTGTCGTTTTAAACTCTCTCCTAACTGTAGCACGTCAGCTCCTGACATCTTCCATTTAGTAAGGAGTCTTATAATTTCTGCTTTGTCCTTTGAAAACTCGGACTTAGTTGATTCATATTCTGCATTCGCTTTCACTACTCTCGTTTGTCCGGCATCGAGAATCTCTAGTATAAAGTAACTCACGGTTAAAAAGATAGCAAACAAAACAAGTATTTTGCGATTAACAAAAAAGACTCTTTGTCGTTTCCAGAAGAGCATTTCAGCGAAATTATTTTTCACTTGGATCTCACTTGAACGAGCACAGGCTCCCCAAGGAGATAATTAAACTCAAAGATCGTTGATGTAAAGTAAAATAACAATAATAATTTGCCCTATGCCCAGAAGCAACTGGAACAAAACTTCATTTTAAATAATCTTTTATTCAAAGTTTTACTATTTTTAGTCATATGATGTTTGTTAATAGGACTGTGATTCGTCCGTGATCTCCGCGCGGTTTTAACAAACCCGATCGGACTTTGACTTGGGCTCATGCAACTCTATTGACTTCTAAGATGTGTCATATTTATTTAACAACTATTCCAGGAGCGCGCGTTGGATATGAGATGGTAAATCATCTCATATCCAAAAAGCGCAAATGGAATAATTGTTTTATTTAATCTAAGTTTTGTAAACTCTGAAGATGACTTTTTAAGTCCAAATGTTTAGTTTTAAAAATTTTTAAATCAAATAAACAAATCTTTAACATTATTATATTTTTACCAGGCGAGTTAGGAACATTTTATCTTTTGTATTTGTATATTTTTACTGCATCATTTAGGGACACAAACAAAAGGAATGCCACTGGACTTAGAAAACACATTCGGTCTCTCGAAGGCTTTCTTACCTCCTACGCAATAGTTTTGCAATGAGCTTTCTGAATCCTTCTTAACCCTAGAAGGCATGAGGAGGTAGGGTGGGGCTTAGCATTTTGACCCCCCCTCTCGGTTTTTTGGGGATAAAAACTGTGCTATTTTATTGATTTCCAAAAGCTTCCACACAACTGTTCTTTGGTTCATAACACATCTTTTGAGCCTATTTGAATGAAGTCATAGCTGATGACGTCATCACAGGAAATAACGAAACTACTTGCCATTTGCTTTTAAAATTGGTGCCCTTTCTGAAAAATGACTTGAAGTTAATTATTTTTTGTCTATGTTACAAATTCAGTAGTTTTTTAAAAAAAATTCATGTCTGTAATTATTTTCAGTTCTTTTAGAATTTTTTTGTAAAAAAATATAAAATCCAAAACTTGGAGTTTTGGCTGCCATTTTGGATTTTGGGAAGTGGTCGCCATGGCAAAATAATTAGTTTTATTGATCACCAGATGAGATAGATGATCATGTGCAACTACCTTACCAAATGAAATGTCATTCCTGACCAATTGCAACATTTTATTGTCGACAGTTTTGCTGACCACCCCCCCCCCCCCTCATAATGAGATGAATATCGTTGAAAAACAAAACATCTATGTGTAAATTGTGCTTGAATATGATGTGAATACTTAAACATCGAAATATTCCGTAAAAGGTATTGAAAATTAATTTTTTGAAAATCATATTTTGATTTCCAAAATCTTTATCTTCGGTCTTGCAGTTGTATTTTATTTTCTTAGACTGTCAGGTACCACTGGATGTTTCTGGCAAATTTTGCATCTTTTAAAAAAAATATAATTATTGATGGTAATAGGAGTGAGTGGAGTCCAATTCGTTCTGTTATCATTACGCGTAATGATAATAGACAGAATTGGACGAACATGAAGTCCTATTGCCAATTTATTAAAATTTCTGAAAACTAAACACATTTTACTAATAAGAATTCAATTGGTGTTTGTTGGCACCAATTGTTGCTGATTGGTCAGAAATCTTGAAGCCGGGTTTGTGATTGGTTCATTCAATTATCCCGATAACAAGTAGCCGATAACAAGTAGCCGATAACAGAATTTTGTTGGCCCATTCTGAACTCTATATTTTCCCCTAATGGCCTTGGAAAGCTACTCGACAACAAAACTCTGTTACCGGCTACATGTTATAGGCTACCTGTTATCGGGACAGTTGAATGAACCAATAACAATCCGAGCTTCAGGACTCCTGACCAATCAGCAACAAGCAGTGATAATCGACAGAAATGGACTCCACTCGTTATCATTACCATTACAAATGTTATGAAAATTAGTAAAACGTGTTTTTATCTGCAAAGATTTCGTCTTCCAGTTTAGTTTTCAGAAATTGCAATTATCACAATTAATTGGTAATGGGACTTGGTGTTCGTCCAATTCGGTTTGTTATCATTACTTGTGATTAAACAATTTGATTCGCGTTTAGCGCTAATCCAATTTTGTTAATGACGCGTAATGTTAACAGACCGAATTGGATTCCACTCACTTTATTACTATAGTAACATTAATAATTAGACCTGAAAATGCTTTCATGATAACGATACGTTTTTTGCCGTTGTTGTTTCGCTGGTTTGAGAATCTCAGTTTAGTTGATTGAGTTACTTCGCTGGTTCTGATATTAATGAACGATTTGATTTACGTTTATGTTCATAAACAACAGTGCAGCACCTGTATTAATATCTAAAAAAATCATCATTGAGTGATTCTGATGACAAAAAGAAGCAGCGTTTGATTGGTAAACTTTTGTAAACACATTTTGGTGTGAAAAGTTTAATTTGCATGTAAATTGCACAGGGGTTGTGCCGCCTTTAATCTTCGGTTTTCTAGCTGTTTTCGCTACAAAGCGAACGTATTTTTGCAATAAGCGCTTTAGGCCAAATGAACTCGCGTATTAAAATACGGTCAAGAATTGGCGATTGAGTCTGCGCCACATATACACTTTATACCTCCGGTATTGTCAACGATTGAAAGAGCTTGGGCCGGCTGCAACGCAGGATATGGCGAGGCGGCAGATCCATAGAGCCGTGCCGATGAGGAAGCAAAATCGATTGACATTTTTATGGGCCTAACGCAGAAGGCTGACCATTGTTGACCATTGTTGTCGTGTGAGCCAATTGTACCGCAACTTCCGTTCTTTCGAGTGAGTCAATCGTAGTGCGTTTAGCTTTTTTGATATGTCAATATGACGTGGATTCGCATTCCTTCGATAAGACAGTTTGCTTGTTTAAAAACAAGAAGACTTATTAAATAATATCCAATTAAAATGCTTTAAGGTAAATGTCATGATTAGAAAGCAGTGTATTCGCTTTTCAAAAACGTCTTGTGTTTTCTATCACTTCTTCGTCGAGAGCAAAACTTTCTGTACATATTAGCGAGAATTGATCGTGTTCTGTGTTTGTTGGCACTTAGCGAGAGCTATAATGATTTCAGCGACTCCAAGAAACAAATTCGCTCATTGAAATAAACAAATCGAAGCTAAATACCAGCGTAAGAGCCATCAAAGAACTTGCGATGCACTGTTCATATTTGTACTTTCTATAGTGTATATTGGACCGAGATGGCTCACTTCCCAACGGATGCGTGTTGTGTGTGTTTGAATTCAGACTAAACCTGCTGGCTACTTGATAAACTGTAATAAATTAGATTCTCCATGTTTTGGATAAAACATTATTATACAAGGTAAAAATTTATAACAATTAGTCAAAACATAAAACCTTTACGATCAACTCGATTATATTCAGTGCAATGATGCGGTCGGGGTCAGTGAAGTATGTAATAACTGAAGTCTAAACAAAACTCTTTAGGGACTCCTTTAGGGAACAGAAAAAGATGGAACGTTGATAGGGTTTCAAATTACTTTGTAGATATGATACTAAAATACAGACCGCTCTGTGGTTTTTGAATAGCTCTTGTCACTGATTCAGCTCAGGGAGAACCTGACTTGAAGTAGATATTTGAGTGTCTTTTGATATTCATCGAATGCATCAAGCATTGGCGGCAAAAATTGATTTTAGTTTTCTGTATCAATTAGACAAACACCCTCGGTAATTCGACGCCGCCATTTCCGTATAATATTTGCGTTTCTCTTTCTGGGAAAGAGTTTATAGTTTCGCAACATTGCAGGATATAGTCGATCCAGTGGATAAGTTCACTGCTGTATATTTGAGTACGAAAATAAATACCTTTCGAGGTTGCTGTGATATCGATTCCCAAATCGCTTTTGCTAAAGATCTAAACACCCGTAAGCAAAAATAAAAAGTCTGTAACCATCACCCAGGGTCTTAAAATAACTGAGGAGAAGGTGCTGCCAATGGTCTATCATCTGCAAATGGTTAGACCTTGGCGTCTTCTCGGATAAGGACGTTAAACCGTAGGTCCAGTCTCTCGACCCTCTATCGGGGAACTTAAAAGAACCCACGCACTTGTCGAAAAGAGTAGGGTAGTGATCCCGATTTTGTAGTCTGTCTGTTCTTCTGAGGGCATTTCTTGATGATAATATATGTGAGCCGCTGTAGCGGACTATCTAAGACCCTCAACTGTCAAACCCTGTGATCACTTATAAAGCGCTTAGAATAGCAATGAATAAGCGCTATATAAATTATATATAGATTATTATTATCAACATTTATTTCCACGTACTTTCTATTACTTTGTTTAGTCACAAAGTCTGCAATTTCCTGAATAGTTGCACACGCTTATTTCAAACAAGCATCCCGATATGAGTATGAAAATATTTAAAATGCCATTTCTCTTGAATGTCTCAAATATTCAGCAATAGCCGGTAAATAGCTAACGAGTTTTCTTGAAATGGTTCACTAGTTATGCACATTCACAAAAGGAAACCTAATCAAAAGCATGGAAGAGAAGCGGGTGTGAAGATGTCCATAGACGCCAGGGGTTGGCCATGGTACTTTCGTACGAGGCATTTTTCAATTGATTATGATGACCCACACGCTTAATTGTACGTAACCACTAACAGATAAAGCTGAAAGCTAAATCTTTTTACAGGCCCAAAGGATCGTGCATGCAAACGAACGTAACAACTCCCAACATTGTTGGCAATTGTGTAAAGAAGCGATGCATTCTGGTACAGTAATCCTGCAATGCGCGTGCGCAGACATGTGCACGAGGACAATATATTCATTGTATTGAGTTCCATGCAAATGAGTGCAAATTGTTGCCGCTACGCTCGCCGGTCACAGAACAATAGAAATGCTGCGACTTAATTCATCAAAGTTTGACCGGCTTCAAACTATATGCAACAAGTAACAGCAAGTGCCATCAAGTGCCAACATTGGTGTTGTTCAATGCTAACGGACGCAACATGTTGGGACCAACAATGTTGCGTGTTACAGACCAACAATGTTGCGTGTTGTTGACCAACAATGTTGCGTGTTACAGACCAACAATGTTGCGTGTTGTTGACCAACAATGTTGCGTGTTGTTGACCAACAATGTTGCGTGTTGACCAACAATGTTGCATGTTGTTGACCAACAATGTTGCGTGTTGTTGACCAACAATGTTGCGTGTTGTTGATCAACAATGTTGCGTGTTGTTGACCAACAATGTTGCGTGTTGTTGACCAACAATGTTGCGTGTTGTTGAACAACAATGCTTCGTGATGTTATCCAACAATGTTGCGTGTTGTTGACCAACAATGTTGCGTGTTGTTGACCAACAATGTTGCGTGCTGTTGAACACAGTGTTGCGTCCGTGTCCATGGGCCTTTACGATTATTTAAGACATAATTTCGCTTGGTACTGCTATGTTATAAAACGCTGATAACGAGACATTATGTTGATTGCCTCACAGACGGTGGCTACACCAAATGGAGCAAGTGGTCTAAATGTAGCGTCAGTTGTGGCAAAGGTGTGCAAAGCCGATCGCGTACTTGTACTAATCCTAAACCATACGGCGCGGGAAAGAACTGCAAGGAACTTAAGCTTGGTGAGGCCCAAGAAACAAAAGAATGTATCAAGGTAAGCAAGGTTGTATAAGAAACAGACCATTAAATTGTAGATAGGGGAGGGGGTTGTGGGAGGAGAAGGTGGGGTAGCAATATATTGGTGCAAAATCTTTTGGTGCTCAATTTTTTTTCTAGCTAAAAACTCTCTAAAAATCTTTTGCGGATTTTCTTGTATTTTTTTTTTGGTTTACTTGTGCACAATATTTTTTTCCGCAACCAGGCTGTGCTAGATTTTTTTGTGGTAATCAGGGTCTGTCCTTATGTATCGAACACATTTCCGACAGCAAAACAGAACAGTCGGGAACAAAATAAGCCAATAAAAATAATAGTAAAAACAAACACAAAAGTTGGAATATTAGTAAAAATTTCAAAAATATAATATTATTAGAAAGATTAAAACACTAATAATGATGACGTTATGATGTGATTTGCGCGTTTACAAACGTAATTAACGAAATAAAGGAGTTCAAAATGATCGGCGCCATATTGAAAAGGGAGAAACCGGCCTGGGAAGAGCGCGGCGTTTTCGATACAAACAACATGTTTTTAGCAGAGCAGCTAGCTAGCAGTGCTTTTGTTGATTTTATACACTGAATACGCTAGTTATTTCTTTTATTATAATAATTACAATTTCCTCAAATCTGATTGGCCCATTCTGAATTCTATTTTTCCCTAATCGCCTTGGAAAACTGTCCGATAACAAAACTCTGTTATCGGCTACCTGTTATCGGGACAGTTGAATGAACCAATCACAATCTGGGCTTCAGGATTTCTGACCAATCAGAGATTGAACAAGATTTCACGCTTGTGCATTTCCGGTTTTGCTTGTTCGTAATTGGAAATAAAAAGAATTGCTTCCTTGGAGAGTTTAAAATAACACTGTAAATGAACGCATATTAATCAAATGTGTTTTTATCTGCAAAGTTTTTGTCTTTCAGGTTGTAATTATTATAATAAACTGATGATAGTACTTCGTATTCGTACATTTCCGTCTGTTATTATTACTTGTGATTAAACAAATTGGACTCGCGCTCATCCAATTTTGTCACGTGTAATGATAATAGACAAATGGGGCTTAACTCATGTGGTCCTATTACCATCACTGATTAAAGGGTTCGTGACAAGGAACGAGAATCTAAATTAAAAGTATACCTATTTACAGAATCAATTGCAAACTTCACTGTATTACTATGAGCCAGTATAAAGATTCAAAAACAAGTTTTTAATGACACTAATAATTACTAGAATGATGCATTATTAAACTGAACTATGTAGAAAAAATCTAACTGTTCCTCGCCTAGTTACGACAGCTCGGTAAGTATGGTTTTTGCATGGGAAAAGGTCAAGCAACATTACGGTACTAGAAAGATGACGAATAATGATAAAAATATCAGAATAGAAAAGGAGAGAGACACAAATGAAATGGTGACAAAGCAGAAGACTAACAAACGCAAAAAATTATTGGCAAAAAAAACTATTGGTAGCAAAAATGAATCGCAAAATGGTAAGTTTTGAGGTATTTTTAACAAAACTGACTTCTCACAAAGGATATCGAGACGGTATGGAAGCAACACGTGGACGCCATATGTATATGCACTGCTATATAGACAACTCCTCAAAGTGCATCTATCCCCATTTTCAATTTTTGATATTGGTTAAACTCCACTTTGTTAGTAGTTCTGTGAAAACAAATTTCAGTTAGGTCACTCGGTTAGAGTTTAACAGCCCACAAAAACGTGCCACATTTACACAGAAATCACCGCCATTTTGGTTCAGGACGGAGTGCTCAGCAGGGGCGAATGAGCTATAACGTCACCTCCGGAATTGCTAACCAAATTGCACTGTACTACACGTCGACCTAAACACAGAAAAAGCACTTCACAATTTGGAAACGACTTCTAAGAATTATATAATATTCTGTTCATGCGTTTGGTATTAACACCTTGTCACAATGTCTAGAGGGTTTTCACAATCCGCATAGAGGCCATAGACAAAGATGGAGCGGCCATGTTGCTGCCCTAAACAAAAGAAATTCTCAAAATTCATTTGTTCAAGGTACACCAACATGGCCACTGTGACGTCAGGTGAAAGCCCTCTATAATTTCTTGTTAATCCGAGAATAACGTTATTGGCCCAGACCACCCCAAAACGCGATCATGAACCATCTGAGAGCAGACCTAGAAAAATCGAGGACACAGCTGATTTAAAAAAAATATTTTTTGATCTTTCCCAATGTCCATCAACTTTCAAAATAGAAAGTAAAAGGGAAATGCGGTTAAAGAATCGTTATTAATTAATAGAGTGGTTTGATGTGACTATGGTTAATATTTTTGTTCTTCGGCCATTTCAATTTTTAAAGAAGGAAAAGTATACAAACTGTGATTATATACATTATCACTGCACAATGTTTTGTTTAAGAATATAATCTAAAACTTAACGTTTCGCATGCTACAGCACAC
>JAOCNB020126714.1:0-10800 GCA_026546465.2 Palythoa caribaeorum | reverse complement strand
AGGGTTAGCCGGGTTTAGGCCCCAAGCATCTTTTATTACTTAAAACACCTTACAGTATACTTTAGAACTATCGTAATTTCCGTTTGTTTTGAAGTAATTTTAGTAGTATGAATAGATTCTGTGTATATGTACCGCTGTATCTGGTTATATTGTAAATTCCCTGAAGAAGTCTGTTATTTCAGATGAAACACGTCGGAAAATGCAAAGCTTACAACATATTCCATGTGCTGCTCACTGGTTCTTTTTTTTAAAAAATTGTTTTTAAAAAATTGGGTTATATTCGAAAATCCAAGTCGAAAATCCAACTCAAAATCCAACTCGAAATCTTAACTCGGGGTTTAGGGACTCTCGGTTGAAATATATTTTTCAATGTTGATAAATTCTTAGGAAGCAGTCTTTACACAATCAACCTGTCAAAACGGTGATCTTTGACAGAACTTCAGCAAGATCTGCATTCCTTTACACCTAACAATTCGGTTATCTTTTACAAACTGCACTATAAAAATCGTGACTATACGAAAGTTTAAAGTAAGTAAAAGATTTAAAAAGTGCCGTCATTAACAAGTAGACAATACTGCCTTCAACAAAACTCGACAGCAAATCCTTTGGAAACCAATTGTTTTAAAATTCATTTACATTATGTAACTGTAGAAATATGTAACACAGGAAGTTCCATCAAATTAGCTTTTGCATACGTGTCCACAGGAACGTAAGAGGACAAATTCGCCATTTAAAAAAAGTTTGCCTTCAGTTCAATTGGATGCTTATCTGCGTGAATATGGGCCTAGCTTCTACTTGTGAAGCAGTAAATTATTATCTTTGTGAACAGCTCGCTGTCTGCATGTTAAATATGCAATCTGTTTTGAAACAACGGAACTCTTTGATTTTTGTTTGTTTTTAGATGCCTTCTTCATAAAACAACTGTTGTAAAGAGTGACATTTTCATGCTTTGTTTTTTGATCACCTAGTGGAACGGATTTTGTCAAATTATGGACGTGACAAACGCGAAACAAAGGTTCTGTGACCAAAATAACCGCTTCGGCTCGCACAATACAACGCAACATTGATTCAAACACAGTCGATCAAATGCAAATGCAAATGTAATGGAAATACAGTTTGAAAGCAGAGCTTCAAAGACAAAAAACGATGTGATAGCATTTAGATATAAATATTGAGCACGAACTACTTTCAGCTCGTATCGTGCACTGTTCCCAAGGGAATCTCGAGAAACAAGCATGCATTGTGCTGGTAGTATGCACGTGTGCACGTGGTGGCCGTGAAGCATGGGGCGAGATACCAAGCGTCTTGTCACATGGAACACACAAGCGTCAGTTGCAGTAGAGTTCAATCGTGGTTATTGTGTGAAGTTTGCTGGGTGAGTATTGCTCTTTTCTCTCAGTGTTTCACTAACGAATAACCTCTCCTTTTCTAGTAAGTGTTATTGACTGGAGCAATACAAGGTCAAGGAGATTTTCAGAATTAAACGCACGAAGTTTACGTCTGTCACGTCAGTGTGTATTTTCTCGGAGTTGTGACTTGTCAGAACGAACTGTTTTTGAGTATTTTAAAAAATGAACGCGATATTCCCTTCAGTTGATGGCTCCCAGTTGATTAATTTGTTTCTTTTTTTCTTGCAGAGGTAACTGGTGTATGAGACGCGGAACAGCAGTCGATGGCTTTATCTTCACAACGAAGCTTCAAGCTGCAAGTCGTGACTTGTTTAGCACAGTTTGCTGACTTGACGGTAAGAGCTCACTTTTGTATTAATTATTTGTTTTATTATAATTCTTGTGGCTCAAAAAGAGTTGAAGAGAAACTGAAGATATATTTGAGTATAAAATATGACGAAGGTTTTAGACAAACGTTTTTCATTGAAGCATGTGTTGGTGCTGAATTTGTGAAAAAGGTTTAGCCGGTCTGCTTAGAACGGACATTTAAAACCAATTACTAAAATAAGTTGAAGTCTGCAAAATATAAACCCAAACTGTAAACCTCGTGTTCCGAACCAAAAAGTAATGAACTTGTGAAAATCCCTGGTAACATGAGTTTTGTCTTATAATTTAATACCTATACTTGCCCGCTGTCACAAAAGCCGACAATTTCCGGTTTTTTAAATAGCTTATATATCTACGTTTCTTTCTGTGGAAGAAATTGCGCAAAAGATCGGTTGCTTATCCGAATTCTGGGGATTGACTGTTTTGAAAATTTAAATTTGAAAGTTCACCAGAGAGAAAAATAATGTATTTTGTCAATGTTTCAATATAGCCACAATTTGACTGATTATTCATTTTTTGCCACCATTCAAACAAGAACGCACCAACTGAACATTCACTATACGTAAAATGAAAACTTTTTTTTATATTTATCTAAATTCGAACTATTTCAGTTACCAGGCTTCTATTAATCGAGAAGATGATTGTAAATATATTTTCGAAATATACTTATTCGCTTTAAATAAATTCTAACATTAGGGGAAATTGGTTTAAAAAAAGGAAGCTTACAAATAAATATCGTCCTGGTGTCAATAAACTATGTTAATAATTTATAATTGAAAGAAAAGAGACATGAATTTAACAAATAGAAACAGAATTTATGGAAGTAAAAATCATAATATTAATTAATTCAAATAAATCAATGCCAAAAAAAAACTTGGCTTAAAGTGTCTTGTAAATAATAGTTTACTATGCCTGCCGGCTTGTTACACTTGACTATTTTCCACAAGTAATTTTGCCTAATATGCCTTATTACATTTTTTCTGGCATCTTTGTATTTGAAGGGCCTTCTTTGTGATTCATTTACATATTGGTTTCCGCTTAGTCTCCAGGACCACTGTAACCAACTGGCAATTTCTTAACACTTAAATAGTATTAATACTAGGATGGCATTTGATATATTTAACAACTCTAAACCTTCTACAGGGGAAATCCCCCGAGAAATGTAGGATACTTAGCAGTTTGTGCCGCGGCACTAATCTCGAAGAAGAGACTTTTAACTCGTATTGTGTATAAAACCGGACCAAAGTACACTATCCAGGTTTGCTGACAATTTTAGTTTCAGCCAAAGCCTACTCAAGACTCTCACCATGAGGAGATAAAGTCTTTGGTAAAGAGTTTTGATGTCTAAAACTCCTTGGTCTTTGAAGCGGTCTCCGTTATAAATAGTTGTATCTAAGAAAGTTGCTTGGCTATCTGAGATTTCAGCCTTAAATTTATTAGTTGGGTGGAATTGGTTTGCTTTTTGTACTAATTGTATGATTTGGTCTTTTGTTCCATCCCAGAAGGATGTGATATTGTCAATAAAGTGGACCCATTCTTGTAGTTTGACTTAACTGTTTTCTAGTAATTGTTTTTCAAGTTTTGCCATAAAGATGTTGGCAAAAGCGATGCCTGCTTTAGTTCCCATGGCAGTCCCGCAAGATTTCAGGAAGTATTGTTGAATTTGAAAGAGTTTTCTTCTAGAATGAGTGTTAGCATTTGTTGTACATATTTTGTTGGGATTGGCGGTTCGCCTTCATAGTAATTGTCGTATGCTGCGCATACAGTTTTTGTGCCTTCTTTTTCTTTTGTGGTATGTTTGTGTACAGGCTAGTAACATCCATTGTTACTATTAGTGTGTTTTTTGCGAACCGTCTTCGCTCTATGAAGTTAATGAGTCTGTTGTGTCTTTGATGTACGATTTTTGTGATTGTGCTACCGGCTGCAGTAGTTTGTCCAAAAATGCCGATATTCTTTCTGTTGGGCCGTCAAAGCCTGAGATAATAGGCCGGCCGACAGGGTTTTGGTTTGTGTATTTTTGTTAGAGTATAAAACTCCGGTAGTCGCGACGGGTTTGGTGTTTGTTGAAGCCATTCTTTTGTTTTTTTATCTATAAATTTACCTTCGAAAAGTGCCATGTGTTATTTTAGAGGTTGGTAATAGTTGGTGTCCGCCGGTTGTATATCAGCCTCTTTTATTTTGTCTTTTTGTCCATGATCACTGTTGTTGTGCCTTTATCGGCTTTTTTTTGAGGATTATGTGATTGTCCTTATTGCTTTTAAGGGTTTTTCTTTCGCCCTTTGTGAGGTTGTCTTTGGGTTTAGAGATTGTGGCAGGTTTTGCATCTTATTGCGTTTGTTTTAAAGTTTTCCTTCTGGGAATATATCTTTGAGAGACTGCGCTTTTCTTTATAACATTATTGCGATTTAGGGAAAATAAAGTTGGGTTGCCGTTGAGTTTGAATTCTATAGCTGGTTTCCATAATTGATTTGATATTTTTCTGACTTTGACAACTTTTGGACTACTGCTCAATTTGGCGACTGCTGTCTGCTGAGCTCATTATTTGCATGTTGCCGTACATGTAGCTGTTGAATAGTATATTTAATACTAACTACTTCTGTGTCATTTGAAGTATTTGGATTAACTAACAAGCAACCTAAAAACGTAAGTCTAGTTGCCAAAGAATAACGATCGTGGTTCGGCTTTTCTAAGCGCAACATTGTCTCCCGGACAACTCCATGAGCGTGAAGGATATCTTCACGATTCATCTCATCTTGTTTTTTGTAGAAAAAGTCAAAAGATTTTGCACGCCGTGCTGCTGAATGATCACGGTGATAAGAACATTTACTATCTGATCAATAAGATGACAAGTGGAAGTGTTAGATGATGAGTAAAAGAAGTCCCGTTAGATCCCTTGAGTTTTGAGCCGAACAAAATTGACGAATTTTGTCAGAGCATTAAATTTATTAACTGAAAAGTAACAGGCGGATATCGACTTCCAACTACCAACTTGAATTCTGGAAAAATGTGCAATTATAAAAGATGAATGTTGGATTGCCAAACATGAATGTTGCATTGTGAATGACAGTCAAAATGAGGGTATCAAATGTTCAATTGTGAAACATGAACGTTGAATTGTAAATGACAATCAAAATGAGGGTATCAAATGTTCAATTGTGAAACATGAATGTTCAATTCTAAAACATGAATTTTGACCATGCATGTGATGCATTGATTATGAAACATGAATGTTGGATTGTGAAACATAAATATTCAATCGTGAATCTCGAATGGCACCAATGTCGCATTGTGAAACATGAATGTTGGATTGTAAAGTGAAGAGCTAAAAGTGGATATCGAATGACCAATTATCAAACATGAATGTTGAATTATAAAAGATGCCGAAAATAAAAAAAGATGCCGAAAATAAAAAAAGGATGAATTTTGACCCCGATATAACGCCATACGTTACTGAAGACGTTTTTATCCGTACTGGATATTTCCTCGCCCTGTAGAATCCGGGTTCGAAATCCATGTACACCAGCGCCATGTTCTCTAGCAGGCTCGCACAACATGGCGGGAAAACATTATGTCAGGTATGCTGTGAATGTAATCCAAAAGCCCATTCCCGACCCTGAAGAAATAAAAAGGAACCTTGTAACAAGCGCCGGGGTCAGCTATATGACGTCCATTGACAACTCTTCCACGATACCAGTTGGCGTTCACTATCATCCGAAGTCTGTATCTGGAGAGGAAATGTTATCATAGATTATAGGTATGGCAAAAACTGTTCAAGTGTGTGAACGCTGCCTAACCAAATAGTCTGCCCAAAATCACATTATTACACTCGAAACTACGCATTGCATTGGCAAACCTAACCAATTAACAGGAATACGGTCTCCTAAGACTTATTGCAGCCCTCCCCTGAGACCCTGAAAATGGTATAATGTTGGACACATCACTACTTCTTTCGACCTCTTTTCTTGAAACCGGGTTACATGTTAACCTATGAGCCATGGCTGATATTCTAATTTTTACTATCTAACAGATATTCGATGCACTCTGAGTGCCGTCTCAGATCGGAATTTCATCGTTTTAGTTAAAAGAGTTATTAAAACAATCACCTTTCACCACATGTCAACTCCTAGTTGCCCAGCCAGCCGCTAATGACTACTCGGGGCGTGTTAAACGGCGACAGGGTGAGGTGCCAGCTGCCTCTAAGTCTTCAAAGAGTCCTGAAGTCAAATGCCTGGACACAGCATTAATTAGACACTTTTAAATGTACTCGTTCATGAGTGCTGACTTGAAATTTTTAAACACAATTATATCATTTTAAGAGAATTAAATGTTATCCGGCCGGCCCTCATTGATTTGCAACCGTGCGCGCCTTGTAACAGCGCTCCGCACGCCTTGGGAGAACTCTTCTCATATTTTAAGATATGGGCCGGACTACAGATATGACTCTCTAGCAGATAATGCATGGCAGAGTCCTTGATATAAACATTTCTCTTTTCATTCAACAGAGTTTCTATAAAGCCGCAGCTTAATAAGATCTAACCAATTAACAGGAATACGGTCTCCTAAGCCTTATAGCAGCCCCCACCCCCCTGAGACCCTGAAAATGGTATAATGTTCACACATCACTACTTCATTCGACCTCTTTTCTTGAAAACAGGTTACATATACTTATTGATTAAATGTTATATTCCCTAGGTTTCATGGTTTCCACAAGACATTTCCAAGATTTCTTGATGGATGGAGGACAATTTATGACAGTAATGTAAGTGGCATAGCTCAGAGTTGTGGTTACAATTATGTATTGCGGTTACAACACAGGTAGTCCCGTACAATTTTCATTGTTTAAAGCTTTTAGTACATCCTTAATTTTCCAGAGATATCGTGAAACCTCAATTATGTTATTCGTTATTTGCTGAAGTCACATTTCTAACTTTTTACTAACTCTGATAATAGAGGACAATAAAGCTAACAGATTTCATTTCGATTTTTTTTTAAATTTTGCTAAAGTAGCAGTTTCATCAGAGTCTTTCCGTTCCCAACTATTTTATGAAATCCTTCAAAGTGTGTTTCTTGTAGGTGTCAAGCTTCTTCGTATAGATTTTTCGGAGTAGGATTTAAAATTGCAAACAGGATTTCCTTTTCCACTAGCAATTCAAGTGTCAGTAATATGTTAATGTACACAATGCTAGCCGCGCAATGACGTCACGAGTTCCAAGATGGCGTCCTCTACAATACAACACAATACAATACAATAAACTTTATTTCGCAAGGGTGACATAATAACCTAAGAAAAGTTTTCTATGATGTGGCCCTCAAACCAACAAACGACGAAAAAAAAATACAATAATGCTATACAGACAAATACATAATATCGTTAGATTACATTTGACTACAAACAAATAGATAAAAATTGAACGTTATGGAATGAGATCGTGATAAATAATGATAAAAATAGTGGTAAAGATACAATATTCAATCAAATTAAACAATCGATAAAGGAAGATTTAAACTGAAAGGCAATGGCATTTTAAGTGGTAGCGACAGGTCCAGCTATTTATCACTGCTTTCAAAAATTGTTTCTCGGCTATGTTGCAAGATCTGGTAAAGAATTCGAACTTCCACACAAATTAAGAGTTCTCCTTTAAAGTCGATAGCTCCGTCAGTTCGTATAATTGGTTTCAATGGAAGCCGACGGTTTATTCCGTTTTATGGGTGTTTAAAACTAAAGCAATCGATTCTAAGTGGCTACGACGTCTGTTTTGACTTTCCTATGAACAGTGTACAGTTCATAATAAAGTCAAAACAGACGTCGCAGTCACTGAGAATCGAACTGGGGACCTCTAGCACAGAAGGCATTTCGCTTACCAACTGTGCTGCGCCTACTCATATGTCACTGAGCTGTCTTAATTTATGTCATTTTGTACTTTAGGAGCCGCAGCACGAAAAGCTTCCCGGTGACTGGGAAGAGAAACTGGAGCTTTTTCAAAAGATGATTATTCTTCGTTGCCTGCGGCCAGACAAGGTTGGGAATACTCTTGTCGTCTGATTGGTTGCTTGTTTATTTCTTCTTATCAGAAGATGTTTCTTGTTATTTTCTTGTTTTCTTATACACTTACTCATTTACTCACTCGCGCAGACACGTCATTCTTTAATTTATATTTGCTTTTTTTACTTCAATGATTTATTTAATATTTTCTTTGTATATTAACATAGTTTTTATTACACTAATCATCTTTTACACACAGGGTTCGTGCTACTTCTTAAACTCCTTGAAAAGTCCTTAAATTTAATTCTGTTTTTCAAGGGCGCTCGAAAAGTTTTTAAATTTTAGAAATTCAGCTCAGAATCCATGAAAACTCCTTGAATTTTAATTGGAACCAACAACCATGGTGCTCACTACTCCTGGAATTCCCGGAAAACTCCTGGAATTTCGAAATTTTCTTCGAGCGCCCTGGAAAACTCCTGGAAAACAGATAATTTCCCTGTACTCGTGGAAAACCTCTGGAATTTTGGGAAAAATTTTCAACAGTTTTATAAACAAACCAAAACCTGCAGAAGCATCTGACTCACGATTGTACTTTTTGCATTTTATCAGTATAGACTCAATTTCAGGAATTTTTTTTTCTGGGGATTTCGATCCCATTTTGCTTCAACCGGAAAGCTGAAGAACCGCATAATTGTTTTGGTGGTGTGGTTGGGTCCTGGACAAATATATTTCTACCCTGGAAAATTCCTAGAATTTAATTATCATTAGTCAGTGAGCACCATGAGTTTGATATTTTTGTTTGCACAGGTAAAAAAAGATTTTGCATTCTCCCTGTTTGACCTTGACTGGGATATATTCAGTGCCCACGTTGAAGGTGCATGTAACAGAGTCCCAATTGTTGCCGAGACAGGTGTAAAGTCTACAGTCTGTGGTCCCGAGTCATTTACTCCAGATCACAAGCCCCTACTGGGAGAAGACCCAGAACTGCGCGGCTTCTATCATGGTTGTGGGTTTAATTCGGCGGGAATCATGATGGCAGGTGGCTGTGGCCAGCAATTGGCTGAATGGATTATTAATGGACAACCAGAGCTGGATATGTATGGCTACGACATAAGGCAAGTACAAGAAATCCATTGGAATCAAAGTTGATATGTAGAGCACGAGGCATTACACAGGGTCAGTAAGCACCAGCAGATGGCAAATTTCGCCGTCATTGTCTCACAAATCAGTTATTTGCGTCAACATTCGGTTTTGGCATTTGTTAAATCTGCTCGCCACTGACAAATCACGATATTTTGCTCAACCTCGTCCAATAATTGTTTGTTATTTTTTTTCGTTCAACAGTTTTGCCCTAAATGTCGTTTCTTCGTATCAGGGCTCCAAGTTAACATTTTTTCCTGCTCACAAAGTTTTCGATTGTGGTTTGTTTTTCACCTAGTAAACTAGTAAGACCACTATAGCATAATGTACAAAGAAAATACAGTGTTAAATATTTGTTCTCGCTCCTTTGTCAGTCGTTATCCTAACAGCCTTTTTTAAAAGTTGCGCTATTCACTGAAAGCAAAGTAGGTTTTGGAACGAGAATGATGGCGTTTGTACGTTCTTTTACTGAAATTTTTTGGAGACAGACTCGCAAATGTTTGCTAGTGAATATATTTTAATTATTCGCAAATGACGAAAAGCACTCAATCCTTACAAGTTTGCGAGCGTTAAATTCGATTCCTGTGTATGTTACCTTAACATTCTTCTAAATTTTATGTCCACAGGCGTTTTCACAGTTCAGTTATTCCCAACAATAAGTGGCTTCGGGAGAGAAGTCATGAAGCATACGCCAAGAATTATTCCATGGTATTCCCTCACGATGAACCATTAGCCGGGAGAAATATTAGGTGTGATCCATTTCATGAGGTAATTAAATGCTCATATGTCTGTAAATTAGACCAATTTTTTGTCTGTCCTCGTTCTGTTTTATCAGGAAACATTTGAGAAATCTGTCGTTTTCCTACGTGAGAACTGCAGGGAAGACTACCTCTCAAATAAACCACATCATAACAAGATAAGTTGTTAGGGAATAGTCAATGTCGAGTTTAAAAGAATTTTGAAAGAAGATTTTAACTCGCCTCACCTCCTCGCGCTCTGTTGCACATAAGGACTCCCCACTCTTGCACTATTCACCCTATTCAGTTTACAAATTCTATCTTTCCCCCACGATCCCTGCCCGGCCTGTTAAAGGTTAAGAGACTTTATTTTACAACCCTACGGTAACACGTGCATGACAGTAACCTTGGTGACAAATAAATTTGTGGCCCTCTTAACTCTCCCTTTGTCAGTACTCCGTTTTACGAGTATTCAAAGCTAGATAAGAAGACCGGCACAGATCAAAGGAAAATCCAAACAGACGTTGGAGGTCGCTGACAATCGAACTGGGGACCTCCAGCACAGAAGGCAGCACACGTATTAACTGTGTCTTGCATGTTCTTCCCCACTCTACAACCCTACACAAATTAGCTTTTTGCCGTCCAAATTTTGTCTTCCATCTGGGGTCCACGGACATCGCGGCGATGCAATGATGATCTCTCTGCCAATGTTCAATCCATTTTTATCGTTTTGTTTTCACTACTAAATTAACCCTTTTACAACCTCACAAAGGAGACTAAGCTTGTAAAATGGCTTCGAATGAAGTTAAAGTTTAATGTAGACGCTATCTGCAATATCATACACGCAAGACTTGAAATACAATGAAAATAGAAATAGGTATTGAATGGATATGGGCCGACAGATGTTTATTTTACAAACAAAGAAGTATTACACGTTTTTTTATAAGAACGAGGCTAAAATTGCCAAAATTTAAGAACAATGTAAGAACAAGCTCAGGCTGAGATTTGATAACTAGGAAAGTTTTTGTGATAGAAAATTGACTAAAACTTAGCGATACAGCATAAAACATAAAACATAAAAAGATTCACTGTTAAAGGGGCATAGTCACGGTACTGCGCATGCTCCGGAAACTTCAATTTCTAAAATTTGTTCCGGCCCGGAACG